>JBCFXI010000484.1:19798-153574 GCA_038496175.1 Ampulex compressa | reverse complement strand
AAGCCTTGCAATATCAGCTCTCAAGACATATAATGGTTATGCGGCTTAAGTGTGAAGTTGGTTTCGAAAAAACGTAATTAAGTCCTCTGACGGGAAAAAACGAAATTACTTTCCGAAGAACCCAATACATTTTTTTTTAAAGATGTATGTGGTGTTCTGAATATGCCAGGAGAGTGATAGGTAGTTCTAGTGTTAATAGAGTGAATTGCAGATATGAGAAATTTGTCGATTGTTTTTCAGTAATCGTAGTAAGGTGTACAACGTTAAGTTAGTTGTTGTGAACAATATTTTGCAATTAAGATACGATAATTTTAGACATGTGTATTGGAAAATGTTATATTGACACTATTTTATGAAAATGTAAGACGAATTAGAGCAGCGAAGTACAAGGATTTATTACGATATATACGCTCCGATGCATCAGAACTTCTTCAAATTCCTCCCGCATACACAAAATGTAGATGAGTAGTGAATTATTATATAATTTATGTAGTTAGATTGCCTAAATTGCATAGATTGTGTCTTTTGAAGTGTAATAAAGAAATATAACAGAAATCGAGTATTGTTTTTCAATGTGAAGCATTTTAAATTATATCGAATGGACATTGACTCTTTCAAAATCTATAACAAATCTGGTTGTTAATTTTAAAAGTAGCATAACTTCGTTTCTGGCAAGGAAACGTATATTATCACTTAATAATTCCTATGCTTTTAATAGGAATTGTAAATGTAACTCTCATAGATACACTTAAACGGTGTCACACTGATATTCTATACGTATATTTTTTAATTCCATCGAAACCCAAACCCTTGAATATCTCAATTTGAATATAAATGGACTTAGCTTACTTTCAAGATAAACGGATCATATGCTTATATGTGAAACAGACTAAATTACGGAGATTAGTTTTTCGCGTGTCATTTTTCAGTTCTTTA
Source organism: Ampulex compressa (assembly GCA_038496175.1). Lineage (NCBI taxonomy): Eukaryota > Metazoa > Arthropoda > Insecta > Hymenoptera > Ampulicidae > Ampulex > Ampulex compressa. The sequence continues at coordinate 152,638 of JBCFXI010000484.1, read as the reverse complement.
TTTCTTGGGTAGAGTAATATGATATGTGATATTGAAGGTAGAGGTACTTAAGGAAACGAGATGGGATAACGAATTTCCGAGACATAGCCTTTTGAATATTTAAGAGCACAGGTTAATTTGACTCTCTTACGGGTGCATGAGATATGCAGTGCAGGTCAATTAGATTATACGAGCCAGGTAAGGGGTGTTAATAAAATAACGTATTAGACATATATGTCCAATTAATTTCTACTCATAACATAGGTAACATTTTTTTTACTAACCAGAAATTGAAAACATCCCTTGGGACATGTAAGGAAAAAGAGATTTTGGATTTCGAAATGATTATCATTTTATATATCTTTGGTATGCAAAGTAAAAGTATTTGCGTAGAAAAGGTTATTTCATATACATTTTTTTATTTCAAACGAATAAAATAAATAATATGTTCTTCATAATGGACGTGATATACGGGTTAATTTATACTTAGTTATGGAATCATATATGCTGCTGTAGTAGATTAAAGTGCGGATTTCCGTGAGCAAAATATAATTTAAATCTCGCTCATAACCTGTGTAAAATTTTCGTTATGATATGTATACCTGGTATAGTTCTGGTACTTTAAAATTCATTTTAAAACAGTAATGCCTAAATTAAATGAACTGAGAAATTAGTATGAAAAATGAAATACATGTTAATCAAAAGGAAGCACAATGGTACGAAACAACCGTTTGTGGGAAAAGAAATATTAATTAACGTTAGAAGTTTTAGAGCGATCTGCACGTAATTTCGTCTATAAGTTTGCTAAATTTACCACAGTGATTGGATAGATCTATTTAGTTTACCATTTTATCCCTTTATAGATATTTATATCATATCCAAATATGTTGGAATAGTGGTCAGTAATTGTAGTGTTAATATCGAATTACACAGAGAAGACCTTGGCGGTGGCCCTTATTGATTTCAATGAAATTCAGTACGTCTGCATTTACAACAACCATAATATAATTATAGCAATAAACATTTAGCCGGCTGTGAAATTAATATATGTAAATTGCTGATCCAAAATAATCCGAAATATCCTACATTTTCATATTCTCGACATTTGACGTAATAATTTTTCAGAACTTACAACAAAATTTTTTGCGATGGAGTATTAACCTAGGGCGAAAAATGTTAAATTCCTTTAATCCGGCATTATGCCACGGCAGTTGTTAAATGAAGCAGTTTATTATCCGTATATACCACGATTTTTTTGCGACTTTTTCATATCTTGCGCATATCTTGCTCATATTTTATTGCATATCTACGGCTATGAATAGAATTATATTCGCTGTTGATATAAGTACCTACATTATCACAACTAATTGAATTCAAATTGATGAAAGCTTTTACTGAAACTGACATTGATTGCCGTACGTTTCTTATTTTCAGTGACATGTTTTCAAAAAAGGCAAGTTTAGAAAATGACAAGGAAAGGCCGATAATTATTTTCGTCGAATGCACCAACCGTGATAAGTGTTTTTGCAATGTAGGAGTAATATGTTGCGAAAAAGTGGAATTTCCACTCCAAGAATAATATAGTATTAAGTATAGATAACTTTCATTATAAGTAAAATCACAGAAATTACGGCAGGTATCTTTATTGTATTAATTACTCTTATTTGCAAAAGTAGCGATTGAATTTTCTTTGCTACAAAACGCTGAATTTAATTTGACTTTTATATATAATAAACGTGTTAGACAGAAAAACAATAACTGTCTAATAAGTATAAGTTCGAACGAAAAGCAATCTTGTGGCAATTATAGCTGTCGGTTAGGACATCGATTGGATTGCTAATATTATATACGGTTGCGGTACAAAAGATTAATTTTTAAAATGTCTATATAACTTGACATAAACAGAATTTATTAAATATGAATAAAATAAAATACTACTATATAAATATCTATTTGTTCGGTCAATATTTTTATTAACGAATTACGAGCATTTTGCAAAATAACATAGCCAATATATATATTCATATTTTACTCCATATAAATCATTTAATATCGCTATCACACCAAACATTATCAGTATAATGCAAATTATTATACATATAAGGTTATATTAAACGAAACGATATTGCTATAATTTTGTTTTCTTATCAGTTTATACCCATTACGTTTACATTACTTACTAAAATATTCATGATACCTACTGATTATCTGAATCGACTTAGATTGAAACGATTCAGCGTTGTTTACTGATCACTATAATACTCACGAAAAATGTTAAAAAATATTGATCTAACAAATACCAGCCTATAATTAAATCTGCGTAATAAATTGCAATTCAATTAATGAGTCAGATATTCATTGTTTTCCTTTATACTAAAATATATCTGCATATCTCTGCTTCAAGTTGCCAAAATGATTGCACGGATATATTCAGATAAAAATTACATTCAATCATCCGAACTTCTAATTTGTTGACAATAGTTTATGCCTTCCCTCATCCTTCTTATCTCGTACACTTTCTAACACCATTATTTAGCTTTACGACAAATCTCGACTTTTACCATTGCGCCACGCATGATTCACGCCGCCGTGCGGCATCATGCTTTCCTTGAATGCGGAAATGTTCTTTCCCGTCGATTGGTCTAATGTCGGTTAGAAGGAAATTTATTCACTTCTTACGATTTCTCCCGGAAATCACGATGGACGTATCGTCGATTTCAATTGGCAGGCGGCTTTACAATGCACCAAGTTGAAACAAAACAATCGCGCAACGTAATTGAATACCGCACCTGTTACGACCACGCAAGGTCCGAATCGACCTCAGAATTATTTCTAAAAACTTCATTTAAATCGCTCCTAAACAAAATCGCATTTTATACAGGGAAGGCAGTAATAAAGTCAAGATTGAATACATTAATATACCTCTCCGCTATTTTTCTCCGTCAACTTACTAAATATGGAGAGACATGAGCAATCCGGGTATTATTTGATCAAACCATGTCTGTAGAAAGCGGACGTACAGGCTCGCTCAAAAACCCTAGAACCCTTATTAAATTCCCATAAAAACTTAAAAGATTCATTAGAACCGTTGGAGTATTTTACGTAAAGATTAAATGTTACTTCATATTTCACGCGATCAGCAATGCGCATAATGAGAACTTCTTCAAAACCTTATCAAAGCCATTAATATTATTTAGGGCTACTTTTCATCTACGTTCTATGATACTCTCGAAATTAGTCAAGCCAATCTCGATTGAAATTTTCCATAAATCGTGTACCCAATTTAAGGCTCTGTAATGTTACGCTAGACATCTACATATTTATACAAGCCAACGAGTGACGAAGTACACATGTACGATTATCGTGGATCCAAAGGATGATGAGGAAACTCGAATTGTATTTCAGACGCTGCTCATACGCTTTTCATCGTTTAAAGAAGTTTGCACGGGCAAACACCATTCGCATATACTCGGCTAATATTGACTCTATTCGTAAGCGTATGCGGCAATAAAGCTACATAGTTCAAACAGTCCGCATTGCATTATTAATGTTTGTCAAAACTGGCAAATGTCCTCAGACTTTTGAGCATTGGTGTACAGACTCCCTTACCCGCTCGCATTTCCAAGGGAGTGCTTTGAGTGAGGAAAGAAGGGAAAAAACCTGTAGGAGGGAGTTAAGAAAGACTGGCTCTCTCGTCGAAACGAATAGGAAAGCGGAGGATGGAAATGGAACGCGAAAAAGAAGAGGGAAAAAGGGCAGTAACGTCCTTTAACCCTTTTGAATCTCTTGGTACATGTAAATGTCACCAAAAAAAATTCAACGAGACGAAAGTATAAACATCGTGCGAAAAATCCTTCATAGTTGCGTCATACTGTCCACTATTGATATAACATCTGATCAATATTTGGGGACGTGTTTCGCGTTATTTCGGTGACTTTATTTGTCAGGAGTGTATCGCGATTTGTAAAATTAGAATTTTGTGCCCCGATTTACGAATGGTTCCATTTTTACCAAGCGAAGAATTTATTCGAACTTTCATGCTTCACCATTTTTCGAAAAAAGAAACGCGCAAAAACTGCCACTAAAAATATTTGCGCTGCACTTGGCGATTATTTGTATATTCGCAAGTGTCAAAGATGGTTCAAGAAATTTCGATTAAGAAATTTTGATTTAAAACATAGCCCTGTAAGTGGAGGACCAAGAAAGACACTGCTGAAATCAAAAGCGATCCAACTTTATCGATTTAAAAAATTGCGAACTATCTCGAGTGTCGGAGAGAATCTTTAAAAAATCGGGAAGGTGTGGAGAGAGGGCAGATGCATACCGCACGACGATAAGAAAACGACATTCCTTTCGGGTACTCCTAATATATTCAAATAAGAGTCAAATGTGAATATCTAGCGGAATGTTACTTACTGTAAGAGACTGTAAGAGACATGTGTATCGTAAATCAGGACATGTGGAATATATATGTACCACTATCTCTCACAGCCTTCTATTATAATTTTCAATCTCTATGCATAGACTATTTTTATTTGAGTCCTATCAGGTTACCTTAGCAAGAAGAAAAGCATACAGCGTGCTTTTACGAAAGCTGTTTTGAATAGGTCAATGGCTTTAAAAAAAATCATTTTGTATCGGACCAATGTGTAAACCATTCCGCTCCTGATATTCATCAAGAAGCCCAGTATTCTGTTCCGGCACATCGGCAATCGATCGACAGGCTGAAGCACCCTCAGTCCCAAAACGGCAATTTAACGTCGTAATTAACGTCTCGTTAAGTACGTCATTTATCCGTTTATAGCACGCGGCGGACCACCGTATAATCCCGGGCAAATAATTAACTCGGTGATTAGAGACGGATGGACATCGCGCGTATCGATGCACGGCCGAATGGTTGAGTTTTTTCAACAATCGAATTATCCCTGCCACGGATGAAGGATTTCTGGCTCGAGAGTTATTTCTGAAATAACCGACATGCTCAATTGGTATTGGCGTTGTTCAATATTTAGAACAATGTGTCCAGCATTTATCGTCGGTGGCGAGCGTTCGAAAGAACACGGCTGCTTTATCTACTGTTTTAAAAATTGCTCGAATCATTCCTTTGAATTCTTTTTCTTTACCCTTTTGACCGAGGAAAGGAATATCTGCGTCTTTATAAAGGTACCTTTTATTAAGGAATGGTATATATATATATATATATATATATATATATATATCCAATCTGACCCATTTATCCATATATAAATGTATATTATGTCTTTTGTACGTAATAAGAACAGAAATAACGCACCTGTGCGCAACTCATATACTGAAATAAGTTTGTTATATTTTACTATAATAAAGTATTTAATTATTTTTAAAAATTACAATTTTATTGAACGTGTAAGTAACAGGGATGTACCGCAAGAAATTCTCAAATACCGTGACGTTCGAATATTAAGTTGGACCATTGTATATAGAAAAGATTCCAATTGAAGTAAACTACGTAAAGAAAATTTAAATTATACATTTTTTTTCAATAACAAACAATTTAAGAGATACTTGTGCTGATTTAAAACGAGACTTCGTGTACACTCTTAGCAAGTTTTTCTCAGTATAACACGTTTACTATTTTTTCTCTGTATACATATAAGGAAATTGTTATCTCACATTTTAATACTTTTATCTTTTATCCATAAATATACATTCTGCATACGTGCAAAATTTTCTTGCTATTAAGTAGAACAACACGACATCGGTCAGCCTAACCGATTGTCATGTGAATATCGTCTCGCTCAATGACAATGGCTCTTTTACTACGCATACCTTTCGCGAACCTACAGTGAGTAATGCTCAACCTCGCATTCTTTACGATTGCTGAATTCCAATAATCGATCGCTATTTTATATCTGGCAGCGAGGAGGACGCTTATAAGAAATCCTCTCGATTGCCCAGAATTTATTTCAAAAGTCTAACTCAACTGTAAACTACAAAGTGAATTACCTGGCAAGAGAAAAGTCATATTTTTTGAACCGCAAAGCGTATAACCCTAGCGCGAAATTTAATTAGTTTTGCTGAAATTGGACCTGGAAGCAACGACGGCTAAAAGAGGCGTCGTTGCAAGGAACGCCCATTTTACACTCGGTTTCCCTAATACCAGAAACGATTCTCGCCCAGGTGCATCCCCAAAATCCGAGAGATTTCTTTTACTATCGATCCTCATCAATTATCCCATTGGCGAACAAGATAAATCGTCTACACTCCATTTTCTGGCTACGTGCTCTTCGAAAAAACACTTTCCACGATTCAGCATATACACAACTCAAATGTAACACGAATTGCCCAACGGGCGCGAGAGATAAACTTTCTTCAAGAGCAATTACTTTAATATCCGTGCAAAAACTCATTAACACCGGCTAAAATCGAGGCTTTAACCCATTATTCACAATTGTCCCTTTTTAAAACGCTTGTTTTTTCATTCATCTCTACCTAAGCAGTTTTAATTGTTCTACGCAAATCCGCCACCAGCCGCTATAAAAGGTACAGACTCGATAGAAAAAATGTTTTCCCCAATTAGCTTACCGTAGGAAATGGATTAATTAATGCACGTTTTAGGTTCCCGCTTGGCTTCGGCACATAATGGGTTAAGCGGCACCTGGAGATGCTGTTGCAATGGACGGTTACATTGTAGTAGGTTTTCGCAATGCCGGGGACGAATCTCATCCAGGACGGTTTCCCAAATCCGATCACGTCCGCGGCATCGCATTATATGCAGATGCACGCCCGTTTCGAGAGCTTGCTTTCCTTTTTTTCCTCCTCCTGCACGTACCGCACCCTTCGCCGCCGAACGTGAACACGCGAGAGCCCCATTGTTTGCTAATGGCTGCTCTTTCAATAATTCGGCACCGATCATTATGGGCGGACCGGTGGCTGGCGGGGGCAAATCGGGGAAAAATAAAATAATGTTGAAAAGGGCGGACGTACCTGCCGTGATCGATGACGACAGTGAGAGTAGGAGCAGGCAGGTCGATGACACCCACACAACGGCGCAGGCAAGCCCACCGTTGCAGAAATCACGGCGCATCCTCAGCGCATCAAGTGATTTTTTAATCTGCCGCTATATCTGAAAAGGAAGAATCGAGGGTTTCTTGAATCGAAGCGTTCGTTATCGCGGATCTGTGGAGCGAAAGGTATATTGCGATTCGAAGGCTGCTTTTAAGTGTATCTTTTATAATATACCGCAGATTGTCGCTGGTACATATATGGAAATTACATTAGTACTATAGATTTTTAGAAATGATTTAGGGCACGCAAATTTTGAAGCATGACTGATCCATCGAGTAGCTTTTTTCATGAAAAAATGCACGAATCCGACAATTCTGATCTTCTAGAAGCATTAGCCCTGTATAATCGATATTCCTTTTAGATTCCAATATTCTGACTATGTTTTGATTTTGATCGTTATAAGTTTGTGCTTTAAGCAAAAGAAAGTAGTATATAATAAATAATAATAATAAATCTATTAATTCATTAATATGACGATAGTACAGCAGCTTTTGAATTTACAGAAGTATACAAATTTGAAAAGCGGCAATAATTATGTTAGAATAAAGCACGTAAGGAAAGTGTTGCTTTGAAATTATCCTACGTTGTGTAAAGTAAAATAGTGTTTTAATCTTCCATTGTGTTTAAAAAAAACAAATCAAAGAACAAATCAATTTTTTTAAAGATTCTCAACGTACTAAATCATATCTTTTGCACGAGAATTCAGAAATCAAAACTACCTGCAATATTATCAATATATCAAATGCCTTTTCAATCTCGTTATATCTGAAAAAGAATCGGATGTCGCATGAAAATTCTCAGCGCATCAATTGACTTTTTTGTACTCCATAATTCACGAATCAGAAATTTCTTAAACATCCTCAAAGCTTCGAGTAGTTCTTTAAGCTGTCGCTATATCTACAACGAACGCAGGTTTCTTACAGACTTTCGATACATCGAATAATCTTTCTCCCTTCAAAAATTCATAACTTTGAAATTCCTTAAATACCCTTAATGCATCGAGTAATTTTATAATCTGCCACCATATCTAATGCAGGGAAGAGATCAAAGGTTTCTTGAAGCTCCTCAAAGCATCGAGTGAATTTCGAATTCACCGCTATAACCGAAAAAGGAAAGAAATCGAAGATTGCATAAAGTTAATCGTTTCAAAACCCCAAGGCTACTACGTGTTTTACATCATATAATTACAAAGAGCATCCACTCTGGCTCGGCCGTAACAATCCAAGACGTTTATTTAAGCGCTTTAGCTGCATTTTTGAAGCATGAGTCAGTTCCTGACTATTAGCATAACTGCTCTCAAGCGGTCGTTGCAAGTAAGGAAGGGAACGAAATAATTTGACTAATTGGTTTATAAGTGACTGCTTTAGATACGGAGAGTGCTCTTACGTTACCAGCAACTTTACGATTCGAGAATGCCGGTCCAAGGGGGTTTACTGCCCCCTTCCCACTTTTAATAGGAGAACGGAAGATGATCCTTTAATACTTCTCCCGCTCGACCGCCCAGGAAGAGTATTTTCAGGACGGAGTCACGCCCTACGGATACATCACGGGTTAGGATTCAACGCGGTAAGTGGGGAAATAACAATGGAAGTTATGCCTCCTTCTTCGTTATGCCGAGGGGAATATTCTAATACGCTCCTCTACGTTATTCATGAGGCGAAGTCGGCTTTGGGATCTACGAATTGTCGGCCGGTTTTTCCTTTCTTTTCCTTTGTTCCTCGTTACAACTTTGGCCGAGATATATCTCCCCTTCCGCCGCCCTTCGCAGTCGTGCACTCCGAAGTTCTCACTGCGACCCCCGTAAAGCTTCCCTCGCGGAGGTATGATTAAAAATGGCAAGATTTTTCCCTCCGCACGTTCCTCGCGTATCTCATGAGTCAGCCGACGAATAAGAGCGAAATTGCCATTGAACGATGATTGCACGATATTCGGAGCGTGCAGAAATGGGAGATTTACCTCTTGTAACTCACAGTAGCTTCCGAGTAAGGTAACACAAACTCGGCTCGCCCCAAACTTGTATTTCCTTCCAGCGAAATTTCTTACGAAATATCGGCAAAGCAAGGATTTCATTATAATTGCTAGCTACAGTGTTGCTAATTATATTCGTCCTTGTCCTTCTTTTTATGAATCGATCGCTTTTTGCGAAAACTATTAAGGTATTGTGACACGGTACTCCTAATCTTCTTGCTCAGTGAATTAAGTAATATTATTATTACTTAAGAAATATTATCATTACTTAAGTAATATTATTATCACTTAATTCATTGAGCAAGAACATTAGGATTAGGTAATATTATTAGTATCGAGATATGTATTCGAAGCACGAGCAGGGCGTTACATGATCCAGGATAAACATGGATCGCGGAGGGTTGATTTCGATAGAAGTACGGCCACCCTGTAGCTTCATTACGAACGTCGTGGCGGATTGTGTAAACCAGCCGTGGCAATGCGCTGTACACGCTGTGGAATGCAGAGAGGAGGAACCTCTTTTACGTGCGTTTATTTCGTGATTCATACGACGACGGGGACAAGGTTGTTCGACGGTGAAATTACCGGCGGCTACATCCTTTGGGAAGCCTTCAAATTTAGGGTGTATCCTGTCCCATGAATAATGCATCGAGAAAGCCCGTAACACGAGGTTGGCTTCCCTGGGCCGAGCAGTGGGGATAATTACATCGGTAATCGCGTCAGGATTACGTTTATCGCCGCTGCACCATCGTCAGATGCTCTGCGAAACCCGAGGCTTTCGCAAATTGATAGGAAAAAATATTAGCCCCGCCCGAAAACGAGTTTGTTCATCGAGGAACGACGAGGCGAGGATGAACGATACATTGTTCTGACCTGATATCGAACGTATGATTTTGGCATTTGGAATGGACGCCTGAGACGTGGTTCTTGTACGATTGTGCGGGATCGTTGCCTCAATCGGCGTCTATGTTCGTGAATATTAACATTAAACCTACCAGACATCTTTCTGGATATATTTATACATACCACGTATATTCTAAAAGGAAAAGGTTATTGAGAAAAAATATCGATATATCGATACGATAATTCACACTCTACAGCAGAATCGTGGGAAATCTTCAAAAATACTTTCTTACGAAGTGCAGCCATTTTTTTTAAGAAATGACGAAACGGCCATTTTGACCGGATTGGTAGGTTTAGTGTTAAGGATATCTGAATGATTTGAACATTCCTTTTACGATCGACTACGTATGAGACATTAATAACATCTGATCAATCTTCTCCATGTACCAGTGGCAAATAGTTTAATATTTAGAATAGTAATATTTATATATTATTATTATTCGCTCGATGTGAGAACACTAAAAAAATTGATATTTTCATTGTATGACTATTGGACACGTTCCTTGAAAAATAGGAATACCTATATATATATTGATTAATTTGTACAGGTTTCCAATCGCATTCATTGGCTTAAACTTCGGCTTCTATTAAATTACCGCGATGGTAAAATACGAGAATGGGCTCTAAAGTATTAAATGTATGGTTTTTTTTTTTTTTTCTTGAAATGGACGGCTTACAAATTTCACTAAAAACGATGCTTTGGACGTTAAAAATCTTGCATTCTTGTACCGTAGCAATTCTTACCGCGAGCTGTATACATATATAAAAATCAAATTACCGTGAACCGGATTTAACGCACAATCTTTTCTCCTTCCGACGATCTCGTATCTCAGTTTTTCATTTAGAAAATCCAGATATATTCCGGGTACTTGCTGTAAAATTCCCGAACACGCTGAATAGAAATTTTATAACCAGAAGCATATTCATCAGATTCCTCTCTCACTCCCTCTGCCCGTCTCTCTCCTCGTCACAATATTTTCATGCGCTCTTAAACCAACATCAAACGTCGGTCCACGCATAAGACGATTGGCAGCTCTCTCGAGCAAGGTACACCGGATGTGGGTCACTTCCTCTTAGGTGGAACTTCCGGGTCGAGAGCCTGTCCCGAGTGCCTTTCTCGCGTTAACTTTCTATTGTCGTACGTACCTACACGAATTCGTACACGGCACTCTGCGTCATCGGCGTGGGACGCTTTGGTCAAAAGAAAAAAAGAAAAAAGAGTAAAAAAGGAAAGCGGCGGTCAAAGGACCACAATGAAAAAAGAGAAGAAGAAAAAAAAGGATGACGAAGAGGAAGGGGAGGTGAAGGGAGCAGAGATCAACGTAAATCTCTCTCCTCGAGAGCGGCGTCCGGGTCGTTGTCCGTATCGAAGTCATGAATGAGAAATCAAGGTGAGGCGTAGAGCGTCCATACCGGAATCGAATAGTGGGCCGCTCCTCGCGGAAGGTCACGAAAAAAATCCTCGCATCCTCTTACATTCCAGCCGGGCTTATAAGTGGCTCAGTAGTACGGCCCGCACAGCGCACCGTCCCCACGGGGCACTTGTAATAAACGCTCATATTCACTCCGCGAGGCGCACGGTTAACTTCTTCTTCTACTTTCGTACGGCTGGAATACCGGTAGCGCCGGCCAGGCCGGCCGTTCCAGATGACGGAAAGTGGAGCCCAACCTCGTACCATCTGGCACGCGTTTCGTGCGCTTCCTGGCACCGAAGCGGCCGAAATGTAACGGAAATTCGCGCCATTAAATAATGTACTCCACATTGCTCCGGCCGATTGCAACCTTCGGACAGTACGACTTTCCCATCGGGGATCGCGATTTCGGACAGGCCCTGCTTTGTAACCCGAAACAAGAGCATTTGCGCGCGCACTCGACTTTCGACTATTTAACGCGTACTTCATGTATTTCTACTGTTATCATAATATAACGGAAATGCGCGCCGTCAACGAATGCGCTGATACATTATGCCGATGAATTTTAACGATTTGTATGCAAATTGCGTAGCCCGCAAAGGGTGTTCTAAAAATTACGCTCGGTGTTGTGGAAGAGGAATACGTGTCGAGGTTTGATTTTGAAGAATTTCATACCCATTTTGCATAGTTCTTGGCGTCGAGACTGTTCGGACGTAACGGAAATTTACTCGATCAAGCGCGTACTGTAGATCGCGCTCTTTCTATTTTCTATTCTTGACGGTGAAGTGAAATCTTAAGAGATGACGCTTCATGGCCGCGGCAAAGAATATATGCAAATCCTTAACTTTGAACCATTTAACATACATTTCCTGCAGTTTGTGATAGTGAAGCAACGAAAATTCCTGGCATTAACGTTCTCTACGCCACGTTCGGTTAGTCTTCAATTTTCAATCGTGCAATCTATGCTTCGAAGATCACGTTTTGCAATATAGAAAACCTATGTATGCAGAGACTATTCTTAGTAATTAATTAGCATTGTGGAAGGATACTACTCGAGACTAGTAGATGTAGATAAGAGCTCGGACGTATAGACTCGAAAAACTCAGACTCAAATCTCAGCCATTCATTCTGAATAATTTTCCACGTGATATCCATATGCTGTAGGATAGATGACTCGATCTCTCATTGAATACTACATCTTGGAATGAACGCTGATGAATGTCAAACATTAAATAAACCAACAAGTTATTAACATATATCATAAAGAAGGTATAAAGCAGAAAAACAACAGATATGCATTCATGTAAAATGAAAACGTTGATATAAAAGAGAAGTCAAAAATAATCTACTTTAGCGACAAAGAAATCGCACGTTTCTTGCATATATAAGTACATACGCAAATATAATTATAATAGTCAACCGGGTTTTCACTTCGCGTAGCGGAAGATAAAGATCGAAAAATAATAAATAAACAGATAGCAATCGCATGATGTAAGCCTCGAAGATGTGTAGAAAATAACGACTAGCATTTAGGATGTTATAAGTAAATCGCTATATATTACGTTGGTACTAAATAATTGTGGTTACAACTATTAACTTCAATAACTAGTTACGCAATTACCTTTGCTTTAACTTAATACATGTGGGCTCTCTAAAAAAAGTCTATACTTATTCTGACGAATTATGAACACGCGTGAAGCCGATTCTATATAAGAGCTGGTTAAATCTTCTCTGACGCCAACGGTTTCTCTACATGGTTTTCCCCCTTGATCGCCATGACTTTCACCATTTTGTAAAAAGGCCAATCGGCTTTTAGCCACGTTTGCACCAGGACAATCATGGTACATCGGAGCACTTAGCAAAGAAAATTATAATCAGCGACTCAAAAAGCTATTGACTATATAACTTTTCATTGTTAATACATTAAACTTTATAACGACGAAAATATCCTTCCTTTATCCCTTTTTTTTTTGACGGAAATTTTATAACAAGCGAGGTATTAACTATTTAAATCCCTTTGTTAAAATTCTCGTTATAGAATCACAAAATCCAGTTTACCATCAATTACGAGAGGATTTGAACAGTTAATAATTTATTTGACTATACGTCTGTTCAGCCAACATCACGTTTTTATTTTTTTATCGATTATTCGTTATAATGGAAGTTATACGATAACGACGCCGACGATTATTTACAAAATACGGATGCCAAATGTGGGGAATGTAGGCCCGTGAGAGTTTTATAGCTTCCTAAATGTTCCTTACAACCTTCCCTCCTAGCAACTTTTCGTTATTCTCTGCGACCCGCTGCAGCGTCGTTCCGCGTGCCGTTACTATCTTACGGTACGTTTCATAAGTCTCGCCGATGCTACTCGAAGCGGCAAGTTTTCTTTTTTGCGGTTTCTGAACGCTATCTTCTTCTTTTTCTTTTTTTTTTTTTTCATCCCAGCGTCGTCGAAACGCGCTGTCGTATTTTTTACACCGCAATGTTCTTAGTCTTTTTTATCACGCACTTTTATTCTACAGCCATGAAACCACATTTCTCCCTTCTTCTTTTCACAGGATTATACTGTTTTTTTTATTGAGCGCGTTTTTTTTTTTTATTAAGCGCGAGTGTGCGTGAAAAATGTTTTTTATCAACATTTATTTTCACAGTTACGCGGATAAATATTCAAGATATATTGTAGAAATATATCTGGAGAGATAATCGAGTCACGGTGGGTTTAAAACATCGAACTATATGCAAAGCAGGTTTATGTAGTTTATGTTGTTATTTTGACAATGCTAACACGATGTGAAATGCAATTCCTTTCTTGAAACACATTCTCAAAGGTAAATGTTTCAGTGAATTTCAGCGGTACACCATTAGTTATGACACGGTGCGATGCAAGTTTCCCCTTGAAACATTCAGCGGCATTTCCCGTGTAATTTCAAAACCACAAATAGCAACGCGGAGAAGAAAGATGTAGAGCGTTGCGTAATTAAAGAAGGAAAGATCCCTTTTTTCTGTTTTTTTTTTCCATTATTTTGCCCGTAACAGTGCATCAATTCTGAACAAAGCCTCGAACAATGAATCGAAAAGTAACAATGGCCGATATATCCCGTTTCTTTGGGATTATTTTCATAAATAAGCCCAAGCACTGTTCGATCATCGACCAGCCTCTAATCCGCAATATAATTCTATACGCACAGTAAAAATTTCATAATCTGTTAGACATTGTCGGGACGAGAGAACGATTAATAATTCACTCTTGACGCATAATTTAATCGACGAGGGAGACGAATTTCGTTGCTGGCTTGCTCGTGTCGAGTGCAACGCTTATCCTACGATCGTATAATCGCTGCAACGACCGACGTGTTGCTCGAAAATCGGTGTCAGCGTGAGCGCCATAGGTCATTGTTCCGATCTGGTTAACATACTGATATAACATCTCGATTTCTCACGGCGCGGCGCTGATGAATTGCACGAATAACTTTCAGGGATATCGCGTTGCTCCAGATCGTCGCTGAATATCTTGTTAGGTGGAAAGAGTTGGGTTAGCAACGTGTAGACTTTTCGCGCGTAATACGCACGCTCCACTTATCGAAAAACGGTCATATCCAAATATACCTAATGTGGGATCCAAGGAATTAGCGGATCGCTTTGCAAAGCCAAAGTCGCGCGGTTCAGTTTCTATAACCTACATTTCTTTTAGGTTTCAATCCTCTGATTATACCTTAACGCGTTCCGTGCCAAGCCGTTTTTGCCCAACTTGTCGTTCAGGCCACTTGATCTTTTGACTGAGGACCGTTATATTATTACACAATATTTCATTACTTCATCGATTAATAAGTAATTAGCTCGTTTAGAGTAGTTATCACACAGAGTACCATTTTCCAAAATTCAGGCAGTACGAAACTTTTCGATTAGTAAAAAGACTCTGCTTTGTTCAAATTTGTTAAGCAAAAAACGATGGAAATAAAATATTTAACAAAAGAAGGAGTCGGTGAATATACAGAGATAATATTTTTCATTTTTTATTTGTTTCTGTTCGAAAACAAATTTCAACTATTACACGTAATTATTAATTATCGTATACATAACGATTAAACAAATTTATATACTTTGTTCTATACTGAGTTTTTTTATAATGCCTCATTCGTTTAGTGGCAATATATTTTACACAATTAAATTTGTTGTAAAATGTATGTTTTCAGCATATTTAATAAATATGCTTACGTGTACCGTTTACATGCATACACGTGGCCTTAGAATTAAGCTTAGCGTGTACCATAAATGGTACACGTGGCACGAAACGCGTTAACCTGTGTAATCTCATACCCTTCAAAGTGAAGAAAAAGTTTTTATTTGAACAATGATATTACGACTTTCGTGGATGGCCTGTTAATTTACCATAACCTACAAATTTGTAAGAAAAAAAAACAATGGCTGACCTAGAACAAATTACGTTAACGGAATATTATTTTTATGTTACCGTGGGTTTTAGAAAATTGAACAAAAAGAACTGCACATATCCACGAGCATAGCACGATCTTCTGGTATCGTAACATAGATAGAAAATCCACCTTTAAAATCCCAATGTTCGAATGTGAATTTCGCTCGGGTACGCATAGCGCTCGGAATGGAATTTAAATGTGGAAGTACGCATTGCACCGGTGTGCATGACAGAAAGTTTGAGTTTGACAAACCCCTGTGCTTTCTCGTTTGACAAATCACTATGTATACATTTGCATTCTTCAAACCTGGCGACAGTGAGCGTGCATAATTAGATATCCGTAAGTATGGAGAATATAAAAGGATATTTCTTTCTTTTTACGATGGATATCGAAATCCGCCGAATCCTCATCCATTCAACATCGAGGATATCTCTATTTCCGAACGCAAGCAGTTTTGTCCTCGAGGGTGAATGCTTGGACGGTTCTGGCATTGACGTGAAAAAATCACCCCCGATATATTCGCGACCGATGGTCATAGCATATGAAAGATTAGATCGTTCGATTTTCCCCTTGGCTAATTGCTTTGAGGTTCTATCGTATTTTTTGGCGAACGATTCGAGGATCCAAATTGCGCAAGAAGAAAAATATTCGTTGGTATTTTTAGTGCGATTACTATCATCAAATCTACATCAAAGAACGCTGGGAACACATAATCACCTTCCTAATACTCGTGGCCGACTCACAAAAGACGATAAACGGTTTCTTCGTAAAGAACTCCAAGTGCATAGCTGCTTTCTTCGTGAAAAGCTATTGAAAATTCTTTGTCGTACTACTGAAAGGAACGAAGGAGGTCGGCGACTGGGAAGAGGTCGGTTCAAGAAACCACGTAAAAACAGAAAATGTGATTTCATGTTGGAACATCAAAATCTTACCGGTAAAGAAACACATTTCGTACGTTCGACTAATGGTCGATTCATTTTTTGCAAAACACACGAGCTTTGCTACCGTAATAAAAATCGATATGTGGCATACGTCGAATGGCTGCTAAACAAATATTTGTAGTCAGTTGCCATTGAAAGGAAAGTGTAATGTACGGTATGTATTGGAAACACATAATTGAAAAGTAACGCGTGAAATCTAATTGAAAAAAGTTTCGAGTACAAGAGGATGCGCAAGCTGGTCACGCAATAGTCGATTTCAGGAAAACTCGTGCATAGATAGACACTGCATTCTCCTTACCATTTAGAAAGTATACACGCGTTTAGATACCTAGATTTCACCAGAATTAATTGACTCTGTAATTCGCGTCGGGTATCGTATAGATTAATACGAGCTTACCGTTCAATTTCGTACAATACGATTGAGTTGCATAAATTATATGAAATACAGTTTATCACCGTAATTCAGAATTGTACTCTTCGATCATCCGTGAAATATTAGCATTTTAATCAATATACATTATCCCTGTGATTGTTCGTAAAAATAAAACCGTCAAAATAAAAGTCACTTGATTTAAAGAAACGCAAATGGCGATAATAACTTATCGTATCAATCCGTAGGATATAAAACAAGCTTAAAGTTTATACCTCATTAAAGAATATACCTCATATTCCGTACGTCAATAAATAAATCTACAAATCGTTATATTAAAATGCACCATACATCGTTATTATACTTGGCTTGGGTATTTCGAAGCACCCGTTTCAAATGCGCCACCTTAATAAATGCCGCACTCTCTAACGTTTATTTTCACAAGCCGCAATCGGCGCGCATTCCGTTAGACAAAAAATGTGCTTTGCATAAAAGGAAAGACCGAGAAACTCGGCAGGGTATTTCACCTCAGAAGGAGAGAAAGCGACACGATATACGGATATAATCCTTGCACAAGCATGTGCCTCGGCGGAACAGCCCCGGGAAGAAAGAGCATTTAATTGCTACAAATAAAAACCCATTGTAACTTAACTAAAAGAAAGAAACTATTATAAATTAACTCCATCACGGATAAAAGCCAAGAAAGATATTCCATGGAAGGTCGAAACACCGGAAAGATAAATACACGCCCGATAGACTTACACTGTTTTCTCGGCGTAAAATAAACCCGCCTCTGTACGCATTCGGGTAGCACCGCCAGGAGAGACACGGTTTCGAATTTACAGAAGAAACGTGGAACTCACGGATGGATTAACGAAGCCCGCCAGGCGGACAAACGAGGCGAATTATCGAAGATCGGCGCGAAGGGTCGAGGCTAAACGGAGAACAGTTTTAAGTATCGAGGAATAAATGCACAGGGCTTACCTTGATTTCTGTTTTCCGCGCGGCTGGAAAACGTTGCGACACACGGCTGATCCGGCAGGTTCACGTACCGTTCACTGTACCTCTTTCGTATTCCTCTTTTCACCTCAGGACGATGGATGGAAATCTTATAGCACTCGATGGGAATTCGTGGAAGAAGCCAAGATTCAAATCGTCGGTCCCGCTCTTGCTCGCCGCGCCTTTCGTCGTTCAGTCCGCGCCGAATGACGTTCGTACACTGTCCCGGCTTCGTACGTTCAGCGGAGCCGGCCTCGTATGATGACCCCCTTCTAGAACTCTACGGCCCTGACGACGTACCTCTGATCACCGGCGTAACATCGCCGGACACCGAATTCCGGACGAATCTCCAGGAGCAATTTCACTTTGGAATTTGTAAGGAAAAATTTTGCATCTAATAACTTATCGACGCCTCGAGTTTTTGCGACGAAATTTTCCTATAAAGGAGTTATTGCCTGGCTAATCTTCGGTATTCAAATTTTTCAGGAAGAGATTATTTTCTTTCCCTGATGTCGATCATCGTCGTAAGATCGTTATGGAATGGATTTTCGACAAGTGTCTTGCAGTTATTTCGTCCTCATTTCTGTAAGGAAGAATTTTACAACGAATAACATTTTGTGGTTTTCATCTACAATAAAGTTGTGCGAGAGAAAAGGTATTGGCTGGTTTGTTTTTTCATTGATCGCTACATTTTAAACGGGATTCTTAATTGATTTCATTTCTGGTTATTTCGACATGGAATGTGGCAACGAATAATCTATTGGTTGTTTTAGTTTTTATAATAAGTTTTTATGAGGAGGGAGTGGACTGTATTATTGTTTAGACTCAGGTTGTACAATCAAGAACAAGTACAATTCGTTGAATGTTTAAACTTCTTCGTGATTTAAGGTTTGTCACCAATATAATATCGCCGAACATTAAATTTCGGAGAAATATTCTCATTTATTTTACCATGATATTTATGATAAAATTTCAAAATTCAATCCATCATGGATTCCGAAGTCATTTACACATTGCACAAAACAGTTAAGAATTGTTTTGTGTATCGTACTTCGTGATTGATCATTTTTTATAATGAGACTGAAATAGATTTATCATAATTAATTATAGGAAATAATTTATAAATGTACCTCACGTTTAATAAAAACAAAAAATTCATTGTTTGCACCTCTACGTGAAAGATAGTCCATCTCATGCATCTCTAATTCATAATGACGTATGGCAAGCGTCTTTGGTCATTAATTTTACTCTGGTTTTTACAGTAAAGCGACAAAATTTATTCTACCGTATATGCAACCTATATACATTTCTGCACCAGAACGATGTGTGTACAACCACCTTTGATCACAAGCGTAACATGACTGAACACCGAAATCCGGAGAAATTCGCCCGCTAATTTTACTCTGGCTTTTTACGGGAAAACATCAAAATCCATTTCACCATATTCAAGGTAAATATATACATATGGCCAACTCATAACACGCGATGAATGCAAGCCGAGTTCTACACGTCAAACAGAAATTTAATTGGGATCTTAATGCAGCGACAAATTTTGCAAAACGACATGTACAGAAGTACAAGATATATTTATTTAGAATTTACTGGATGTATGTACATATTTCCAGATGAAAATAAAGTAAAAGCAAAAGGAAAGTTTTTATTTTTCCAGTCGTACGTTACACGAAAGTCTAACTCCTGCTCCTTGCGACCACCGTATCTAATGCATTCAAAGCCATCGACCTACTTTTCTTCGCATAATTTAAAAATTCTTTTCTATGGAAATATTCTTTATCTAAAAGAGAAATCTACAACGATAAGCGTAACATCTTTTACGTATAAATAAATACTATCAAATCCGTTTATACCGGATGAAGCGAAAATAAATTATACATGCCAAAGCCATTAGACTTAATCTGGTTTTATATGGCACGTTAAAACGTTTCGTAACCTATCAAAGTGGATCGGTATATATATCCGCCTTTATATAAAATTACACGTACAATATTATTTTTTTAATACAATAGTATTAATTGTTTATTTCTTTTACAACGGATTTTTATAATGATAAGCATATAATTATATCGTTCATCAGTGTACAGCATATCCGTTAATGTATTTAATGCTTACGAGGCCAAAGTAAATTATTATTTCTGCCAGGATATTCTTATCAAAGTTCAAATCTTGCTCATTACTTCTAACGAATTTCGTATGTAATACGTGTACCTTTAGTTCCGATGGTTCATCAGAGTTCACCCCAAGATTTCCTAATCCAAATAATCTCAGCAGTGGTTGCCGGAGATAAAAAAAAGGAGAAAAAATAGGATATTCTCAACAAAACAGTTCTTCGACATTCCATAATGTCCCTCGTCCCATCGACAACTACGACAGTACCGAGAAATTCGGCATTGCGTCAGGTGGTTATACATTAGTAATAGGCGAAACGAGGCATCGATCGACCAAATGACCCAAACCAATCCGGAATTATCCTGTTGCAGTCAACGGTCTTTATCGAATAATTACTTATGCCCAAAATGCGCTTATGCGGCTCCTCTCCCACTTTTGAGATCCCCCTCTTCTGGCACGCGGCCCTTTTTTTTTTATCAAAGAAATCCGCAAGAGTGCAGCGTCGCTTTACGGGAAGAATTCATGCGGTTTGCAGATACTTGCGGAATTCGATTCTGAAAGGTATCGCGGCCCCAACTTTACGGTACTCGCTTAGTATTGGCCGTATAGACGAAAAAAAACGTCTGGTTGCGGAAGCTGCATCGGCTACAGGCGAGTGCACAGCATGATGCATAACTGTATAACATGTACGGACATTGCAAGCCCACTTTTTTTCCACCCATTTTTCTCACCAAAAGGATCTGGCGTAATGCTAGCGCGCACACGCTGAAAATTAATGTAGTTCCAGCCGGTACGTGCGGAATTTGATCCAGGGACGACCCGTTTCTTCACCTTTACGGTACTTCTGTTATCCTTACTGGCAACATGAAAACATGCAGCAAAACTACGCCCATATTGGGTGTAACGGAAATACTTCTACAAAACTTAGGAAGCAAGGCTTCCATAACGGAGCAAGAAGAAATATGTTGCATGGGCATACATGTGGAAATGATTTGCTGGTTTGCGAGTCATTCGACGATAAAAACACGGATGTTATAGTTCCCTTTAAACTGGCAGAACATGTGTACTATAACGTAATTATTTCTGATTTTCAATTCATGGTAAATACTCAAAATGTTCTCTACCGGTTTCAACGCACGCGTAGGCATGTCGGATTACGCGTATAATATTTATTTTAGCAAGCTTCGCCAAACATCTCATAGCGATAACATTGACACATTATGGCAAAATGTTTTAATTTCGATTGTATTTCAAAAGACGTTTAATGCTGTTCGTATCATATTTTTTTCTTGTTTTGGTTTGGACGATTCGCTTCCAATGACGATACAAGTATTTCTCACCCACCCTATATACCTCTAGGATTCGAATGCTTTGCGTGCGTTTAGCATTGGTTTATGGCAATAGGTCAAATTACGCCGCCTGCTCTGAGTTCCGGGTAAAGCAGAAAATTGTATGCCATTGGAACGAGGATACAAAAATTGAAAAAGAAACGCACCATAATTTTCGACTATTTACGTTATCACTGGCGTCGAAGAGTTGTAGCGTAGATAATTAAAATTTGAATACCTCATGAAAATTCACCATTTGATAAAAAAAAGAAATTGAAGGGACCCATCAATCTGCATATAAAAAATATAGAGAGAAATTTTGTACAGATATGGGAAACAGTGGAGAAGGAGAGTTCGTTGGATCATAATGGAAATTGTCGATAAACGTAATATCCCAGTTTGCTCGCGATACATGTGGGGCCATTCGCCTAGCGCACATCGTTTCGCAAACCACCGAAAGCACGCGTAAAAAGCCCCGGATTTCTCTCATCCCGATGTGAACGCAAAAACGAGAGGTCAAACCATCGTATGCTTCGAGTGCCGATCGCGCATTCTAGGAACATTTACATACGCGCCTCGCATCGATACAGCGCGGTGCAGACGAAAGCTGTTGAGCTGACGAAGTGGTAAAAACGAGGAAAAAAATGTATGTACACATAATGTAGAACAAAGCATTTGAAAAGCTCGAAGAACAACATAAATTTAAAGTTCCTCCCCCTTATGTACATAACTAAAATCTATTTATCTTTTACGCTCTTTCATTCACAGATATGATTATTGCGCCTGATATTAATGGCCAGTATTAATGGCGTATCGAATATCCATAGTTTTCTAATGGTAACACGCGAGTTAAATCAAACGACGTTAGACATTTTAAATGATACAAACTTTATTACTACAGACTTCTGAGATTTTTATTTCCCAAATACGCGCTTTTCATTCCTGCACGGTGATCCGCCAGCGTATATATTTGTCTGGCCAAAAAAAAATATATATATATATATATTTCTCTATTCAATCACGAGTCGCGGTGGTTCTACTCGAAATACCGCCCTCCAACATTTTGCCTTCATGCATCGCGCTGGCGTATGTCGGTGCGTAAATTTTAAATGCACCATTCGCCGAGCGTCCACTGGGTCGCAGAGGTGCGGTAATGCAGTAGATACACGGGTTAACAATTTAGCGATAGAGGAAGAGGCAGGGAAAAGGGAGAGGCTCCTCCACGTGCGCGCTTCTCCAACATTCCTGTCCAGCCTCGAGGCGACGAGGAAGCGTCGTTGCCGAGTGAAGCCCTAGTGACCGACATTCCCCCCTTTCCATTCTTGCCGATTACTCCTTCGCCCAGATCTCGCAGTGATCATGACGTGTACTGGCGACCTACCACGGGCTTCGTAACCGGAACTACCAGAGCCATACGGTCTGAATTTCCGTCTGCACGAGGTGTTCAGCCTTAAAAGCTGTGCCGACTATGTGGATAGAAGCTGGACTTCCACATGGAAGATCCGGGTTGCACCTTTGGATCAATTTTCATGCGATGCGTGTACCAATAGAATCATCTATTTATGTAGAGCTCTATGCAGAAGATCGATTATACTGTTATTACATGAAATTAATTATGTACGCGAATCCTTAACCTATTATTTATCATCGTCCCTTCCTTGGAGCGCCGGTTTTTTATTTATTTCGACTTAAGCAGTGGAAGTTTTCATCTTGATCGTAGTGTCCTGATTGTTGTACTAACTGCTACAAGGGTTACAAAGTCGATAAAACATTTATTATATAAATAGCTTACTGTAGGAAATTAATTAATCGGTGCATTTTATAGGTTCGCACTTGGCTTTGGCGTGTAATGGGTTAAATACGTGAATTTTTGTTCAAGTAGAAACCATTAGTTTGCATCAAACGTATAGAAGGATGCAACAAATTATTATACTTCGACTGTTCCATGTATATAAGCAGTAATAGTTGTATTAAACAATAGATTTATGGTTTCTGGTGTATATGTAAAAAGTTACTTATTTTATGTTCGTGCAACTCGATTTATTGAAGGGTTGGGATATACGGTTTTAATTACGATAAGTCGTCCATAGGCTAATTAACTTGAGTACTAGAACAAGACACTTAACAACGTAACAAGACACTTAATCTATACTAGGAAAACTCAAATTATATCGCGGGGCGTATTGACGACTTAAAAATGATCAAAGAACGCACGTAAATAAGAATAGTGGTATCTTTTCCTTGGCAGGCATTATTCTGCGTGATAAACATAAAATTCTAAAATGTATGTATTTCGAATTCTTCTTGCAAGTAAAAAAAACAAAAATAGTTCGTCATATATGGCCGCAGGCCGCAAGTAAGAACGCATATTATTCGATTCTGCACTAAGTATTTCATGTATCAAATAACTTTTGATATTTAATATAAACGTCTTTAATAATTTGGATTAACACTACTAAATAACAAAAACTTGTATTGCCATTGAACGATAAATGATTCATACTCTACTCGAACTTCGTACTCTAAAATAATGCAATTCAAAGCCCATAAAAATTTAGGTCATTTTTTCATACAATCGCGTTTGCATTTTATAATCTGGTTTATTAAACGAACTATACAGAGTCTGAACCAAGTAGGCCACCTTTCTTGTATTGTATCTCTTCTCCGAAACATAAAAAATAATTAAATAAAAATATAACATATAAACAGATGTGATAATATAAACTATATATGACTGCTTTTTATCCCCTTTTGGAATATTAATATAATTATGAACATTCTTTACTGATTTAAATTTAACAAAGTAACAAACAAATTGCGAACCTGAAACGTGCCTGAAATTACATAACTTTTGCAGGTTTTTTTACTTTTTATTTTGAAAAGCGCATCAACTTAGCAAATACGCAATCCATGTACGATAAATTAAATCGTAAAAGATAAAACTTTGGATTACCACGTGACAGTTTCTGACTGTAATTCTTGTTACCTATGTATCATTTTCCATGACATATTTGTACTGTATACTTGATAATTTGAAGTCTATATTACACAAGATAACTATATGTCATCAGCTATCAATATGTACATATATAAATAGAGACTTGAACTTACATACGAAAGATGTGAGTTTCAATATCTGTTCATTTGGAGTTTTTCATGTAATACATGCACTGCATGCCGTACGGTTTGAAATCCATGTGAAACAAAAAGTCGCGAGCTATTGCATGTTAATAATTAGTATTATAATTAATACCACCTATTATGCATATTACAAACAGCAGTTTTAGGCTGTACAATTAAAAAGAGATCCTAAGCCATCAAATCTGAAAAGCCACTGTTCGCGGTATTAACCGGAATTTGTGACACAAATAATCGATGCTTTGAATTTCAAGTATATCTCCGTATACAACGTACATCTCCGATAGATTAAAGCGCATGATATTACAATTAAATATAATTTACACGTCGTAAAGGTGGAAACACTCTTGGTACCGACGCTTACACTATTCTGCGCTGACATTAACGCGGAGAACGTCTGAGCGCCGTTTTGTGATCAATAAACAATTCGCCCGAGCGTGATTTCGTTACGGATAGTTTGGGCAAACGTAATTATCGATAATTGCGATTGCCACTCAGCTGTATTGCATATTGAAAATTTTATAGTCCACCGCTGGGAGCATTGGATAGGCTCTATATAGTCCCAGGTAAATGGCCATATACATGTCATATAATTTACAAACAGCGTGTCTATATCAATTACTTGGGATATCGACGTGCCGCCAGGAGCAATGTCATTATCAACGCGCCGGAAGGGACAGGCCCGTAGGAACATCCGCGTTATTTGCATCCTAGTTACGTGAACCGTGATGGACCGCGTAATATCGTGTACCAAACGTGTACGACGCCGTGTATCTCGCCGATACGGTTTACCGTGACGCTCTGATGAATCTCTAACCCAAGTTACGATAATACGCCGGTAAATGCATGCCGGATGTCCGTAAAATTGGACGTTCAACTGACGCAATAACGGTACTGTAAACTTTTTTTCAGAATATGCACCCTGATTATCTTGCTGTGTACTTCGAAAACGTGAAATTGAACGACAATGTTGCTAATCAATGATATGCTTCGATTGATTGTTATTTAGTACGTATTTCTGTAACAATCTCGAGCCTTTGAGAATAAAGAAGCCGGTTAATAAGGTTATTATTTTTTTTTTACATTGCTATTTATACCAAGACCACTAGCCGTTATCTCCGCAAATCAAAACGGGAAATTAAATAATTTATGAAAGGAATTTAATTTCATCGCTCTCATGTCGCAATAGAAGGATGGAAATTTTTAATAAATGCAATATCATCAATTTTGAATATTTGTACAAAGAGTTGCAGATCAGTAATTTTAACTGCATGAGTATGACGGAATGGTATCCTTTTCTCGGACATATTCCTGTTAATCGCCTTGCCATGTACTTCGGAAACGATATAACTCTCCTACCATTTTGCAACCGCAGACGGACGAACTTTAGTTTTCAATGATAGCAATAGTAGTATTTTCCTACACATCTCTTTCTTCATCCAAAGATTGCTTTTGGAGCCAGGATTTTATAAAAGAAATATTGAATTAACAAGAGACACATACATTTCTACTTTAATCCGATGTATAAAAAAATTCGTATATTTTACATCATTTTTTCTACATATTCTTTAACACTTTTATTGCCGAACGACGATATATCGTTGTTCGTAACACTTGCGAAAAGTGCCAACGACGATATATCATTGCGTATCCGGTAGCGCCTTACTATTCGCTATTATACTATTATTTATGACTATTATTATACCATTATACATACAATTATTTATGGGCTTCTTCCCAAACGTTAGCAAATTTGTCAAATTAACCCCGTATTCTTTGCATAGGTACGATACTTTCAGTCGGCACTTAAAGGGTTAAACTGGACAAGTTACTTCTTTCCAGTTGTATTTATCCGTGAACAGGGGGGCTTTCCACAAACTGTCAGGTTTATTATACCATATATATTACACAAAATATGTGCCATATATATTGCCTGATAAATATCTTATTATATATCCTCCATTGGATCATGGACATCTATCTTCGTGTATATTTGCTTTCGCTTTACATCAGTTATCTCAGATGCGTAATTTCCTATTTTAATATGCTGTACACGTTTACTTGCTATGCGGCATAGATTGTATTAAGCGAAACAGTAACGATGCATATACGATGTCTGCGCAAACGTGCTGAAATAGTTACTGCGCATACCTTCCACGTAAGTGACAGGCGTTCCAACAACATAATTTCGTACGCTGTGTCGGTTTGGAACATCGCAGATTTTACAAAGATTCTTTAAACAAAGCATTGTAAAATTAAATAAATAAGCACACCGTTAAAATGGTGTCCGTCTTAAACACTGTCGATACGGGTCACGAGGACATGATTCACGATGCCGAAATGGATTATTACGGTTTGAGGTTAGCAACTTGTTCGAGTGATAATTCAGTGAAGATATTTGACTTGAAAAACGGATCCCAAAGCTTAACCGCCGAATTGAAAGGTCATGTTGGGCCTGTCTGGCAAGTGGCGTGGGCACATCCAAAATTTGGAAACGTGTTAGCATCTTGCAGCTACGATCGGTATGGCAAAAGTTACATAGTACCTAAGTACACCACGTTAATCTTTACTTTTACAATATTCTTTCTTTTTCTACATAGGAAAGTGATTATTTGGAAAGAACTCGGCGAGTGGACTAAGATATACGAATATACCGGTCACGATTCCTCTGCGAATTCTGTGGCATGGGCTCCACATGAATTCGGATTGATCTTAACCTGTGGTAGTTCCGACGGTTCTGTCTCTATACTTACCAATAATGGTGATACCTGGGATACCCAAAAAATAATAAATGCCCACACGATTGGATGTAATGCAATAAGTTGGTCACCAGCTATTGAACCTAGTTTTGATGCAAATGCTGCTCAGCAAAGGAGTAATCCTGTAATGAGATTCGCTACAGGAGGTTGTGATAATTTGGTTAAAATTTGGAAAGAAGAGGGTGACAGGTTTAGAGAAGAAAAGAAACTGGAAGCGCACAGCGATTGGGTAAGGCTAATTGGTTCATTTTATGCAACAATAAAGTATATAAATATACAATGTATACGTGCAAATTTTTTTTATACAATGCAGGTACGAGACGTGGCATGGGCACCTGCAGTTGGACCATCCAGAGCTGCCTTAGCCTCTTGTTCACAAGATCGCCGAGTAGTTGTATGGACTTCAGACGATTATAGTAGTTGGACAGCAAATGTTTTGAATGTATTTGATGATGTCATATGGAATGTTAGTTGGTCTTTAATGGGTGGTATACTCGCAGTAAGTGGAGGTGATAACAAAGTTTCTCTTTGGCGTGAGAATACTGAAGGACAATGGGCGTGCATCTCAGAACTGAATAAAGGTCAAGGAAATATCAACAATACAGATCAACGCGCACTCTAATGTTTATCACCACAGAATAGGATAATGTTTTGTATCGGTAAGCAGTGTAAATTAAAGCAGTTATACATGTATATGATAAAATGTTTTGTACTTTCTTGCATTTTTCCTGTGCTCGTACTTATGGCAAATATATAACAGGTAGAATAAGCTTTTAGGAAAGCATGTGAAGCATATTTCATATAGAAGTGAAGTACGTACTAGACATACATCTTATTGGCAAAAAAAATCATAAATTTATATAAAAAAAAGATAATATAAATTATTCTGTAGGCATAGTGTTTTATCCATTTTATTATACGTTTAATCTAGAATGTACAAGGATGCAGCAAAAACTATATCCCTTTTAATCGCTGCAAAAGCTTCTTCCATTTTTTCCTTCAGCACAGGATCACCTATAGTTACCGCTGCATTCTTCACGTCCTGCAAAGTTTCACTCAGCTGTTGAATACACCTGACTATGATACCTTCTTGCACATCCGTTTTCTCCATGATTTCGGCAAATGATTTTGCTTGCGCCCATTCGTATACAACCTCTACTAATCCAAAATTTAATGGCAACAATGTTGTTAATCCATAAGATGCTTCTAATGATTCTAACTCGGTATATATTTGTGTAATAATCTCACATCCCTAAGAATAAATAAAAACATTATTGCTTTTATTAACATTACTATGAACATAGTAACTACCAGTCATGATCTTTACTTACTTAAACCGACTCCAAATATTCACAAAAAAAAAATTGATATTGAAAAATATTATCCATCATACAAAGTATATATACCTTCTTCAATTCTGGTGTAAGTGTAGGTCTGGCATCTGTCCTTTGGTGAAAAATCAATGCAGATAGCAGTGCTGCTATCTCAAAAGGTTGTAATACCGTTAAAACGTTTTTAAGGATCAATTCTGTTATAAGTAATTCATTACTTCCCATCTGCAGAGCTACTCTACCTTTCAAGGCCACTATACGCATAGTTAATACTTATTAGATACTTATAAATATAAAGAGGATAAAAATACGAAATACAGAATACAAACCTCTGTCATCATTATCTATATATCCAAGATGTTTGAGCAGTGCAACTGCATGTACATACTCAGGAAAAAGACTTAGACCTTCATCACTTAATTTGAATTCGAGATTCTTTTTTTTAAGCTCTAATCGACTATATTCAAATACTACCTCAAACTGCTCTTCAAAGTTTGGAATTTCGATACACTTCAATTCCTCAATTGCATGTTTTAATTTTTGCAGATGTACGACATCTGTGGAGAATTTCCTTGCTGCATTGAGATTCACATAGGGCAATAAAATCTCTGCATTGTCCACCGCATCCAGTGATATTGTCATTAATTCCTGAACTGCTGTGTTACATGTTTTACCAGGAAGATTATTTCTACAAATAATCATAGGTTTGATATTAGTATATCACACTCCATACACCTTTCATTAAATGTTAATTTATTACTTACTTAAATCTCGGTATTTCTCTTCTTTCCCAATCTGCTAATACGAGCTCACAGTCAATCTTAATTTGACAATTTGTAATTTCTAACACATGCCATGCGGATATAAGCAATACTTCATGCGACACTTCTTTATTTGGAACGAATATTTCTTTTTTCGTCAATGCTATAATCTCGTACCATTTTTCTGACTTATCTAGTTTTGGAACTTTATTATTTGTATCATCAGTGCAATCTTGTTCAGAATTTTTTAATACCAATACATGATATTGTTTACCATCTCGATTTGTTTTTATAGCCAATAGCAATGCCAATTTATTATAGTGTTCTGCATAGGATATTAGCAGGACTCTCCCTGGTGTTAAACTTTTCAATGCTTCTTTAGTCTCAAGTAAATTTGGTCTCAAATATTTTAAGTATTCTATATATTCATTTGCTGCATAGTAAAATTCAGAAAGTTCTTTTTGCATGTCTGTTAGATCTGCTGTTCTGGATAATTCCATTTCCAGTTTCTGCAATTCTGTTTTGTACGTATCATGTTTTAAAAGTATGGAAGATTCTTTGAAGGATCTTCTCATCATTGCTTCAATCGTTACCGATTCGTTTATTCTCTTTAGATTTAGTACCATAGCGTATGTAACTTTAAACTTTGACTCCAGGGTTTGGGCCTGACCACACATCATTTTCTTCAGCTCATTGAAATGGGGAACCATATTGCGACATAACACTATCACAGTACCGGTTGTATCATGGCCCCTACGCCCAGCACGGCCTGCCATTTGTATATATTCGGTAGGGTATAATGTTCGAAAGCTGTTTCCATCATATTTTTGAATAGAATCAAAAACTACAGTACGTGCGGGCATATTAACCCCCATTGCAAATGTTTCTGTAGCAAACAATAACTGTAACAAAGAATTAAATATTTTGCAACACAGAAACAAAAGTAATCTAAATAAAAATATTACTCACTTTATACTCACTTTTACTACTCCTTTTTGAAACAACATCTCCACAATTTCCTTTATTATCGGCAATATTCCACTGTGATGTATACCAATACCTTTCTGCAGAAGTGCTTGCATCATAAGTATTTGTGGCAATTGCCTGTCGGTCCCTTTCAAATGCTTTATACTGTCTTTGAAAAATTCGAAAACGCAGTTTTTTTCGTCCTTTGTTGTTAGATCTATATTTTTAAGCACAGAGGCATTCATATCACAACGCCTCCTTGATAGTGTGAATACAACAACAGGTAACATATTCTAAAAAGGATAGAGATTAATTATTATATCATATAAACAAAAATGCAAAAGGAGGTTCATAATTTAAATTAATGATAGGTTTTATAAGTGATAATCATACATTGCTTTTAAGGTGGTTAATAAAAGCATTCCATAAAACATG
The DNA here is from genome assembly GCA_038496175.1 of Ampulex compressa. NCBI lineage: Eukaryota > Metazoa > Arthropoda > Insecta > Hymenoptera > Ampulicidae > Ampulex > Ampulex compressa. The sequence goes on along the minus strand of JBCFXI010000484.1, from coordinate 121,741 downwards.
TTCCTGTTTTTGAGTCAAATGACTTTTATGTGGATTTTTTGCCTTCTGATCCTTTCCATTTTTAACATGAGTTGCTTGATACCAACTATAAAAATAATATTGTTTACATTACTGATACTCATACTTTTTTCAAAGTGAGTACTAAAGGAAGGATGCATTCTTACCTGTTTAACAAGAACTGACCATCACTGTCTACTATTAAAAATTTTTCACCCTTAGTTGTAGCATCTGTTCCTGTATACAGATAATGCTGAAGGGGAATTGGTCGTTTTAAAGTACTAATTACATACGTCTTTTGTTTCTTTATTTGGCCAACCCACTCTGCAAAACTTAGAGGATTTGGCACAGTTGCTGATAACATCACTATACGAACATTTTTTGGTAAGAGTATTACACTCTCTTCCCAAACATGACCACGCTAAAATTTAATAAGGTTTAGTAAAAAAAATTATTGATGTATCGAAAACTACTTTATACCACTATAGTGTATTCCCAGCGGGGCATTTTTTAAAGCAATATACAATTGCGTATGATGTACATTATGATAATAGCGACTTTCATCTAAATAACACTTTGGAACAGAAATCCACAATAGCTGTTTATCTTACGTTTAAAATCCTTTGCATTATTTGTGCAATATAAAAATCCTGCATGTACTTAAAAAAGTTAAATGATATAACTTTAATTTTGTATTAACTTTAATGTGACATGCTTAATGAAAAGTTTCAAAAGTTAGTCGCAATACTAATATTATTTACGTGCTATCAGCATCAGAGTTATACATATTGATATACAACTCCAAATTTGAGTGTGTTATAACTAAAAAGTTAATTATAACTTTTGTCCTTACTTACATCTTCATTGTTGATGTAATGCACTTCATCAAATATGACAAACTCTAAATCTCTTAAAACTTCCGAAGCACAGTACAGCATAGATTGCAAAATTTCTGTAGTCATAATAAGACAGGAAGCAGTCTGATTAATTTGCACATCTCCTGTTAATAAACCAATGCTTTCAAATTTATTCTTGAAATCTCTGTACTTTTGATTTGAAAGTGCTTTTATAGGAGATGTATAGATCACCCTTAAGGAAAGTAATAACATAAATAAGCACAAAAAAGCAAATTAATAGCATAATACACGAGAATGTCTAATCTTGTATTACACTGGATGAGTAAAAGAAGACAAATCTTACTTTGTCATATGTTTTTGGCTCAAAGCAATCGCATATTCCGCAACAGTAGTTTTCCCTGCTGATGTATGTGCAGCAACAAAGACATTGCAATTTTCTTCTAACTTTAATATTGCTTGCTTTTGAAAAGTGTCCAATTCATATTCAAATGTGATTGCAGGATCTGGAATCAGTTTTTCAAAATCTGTTACTGGAATAGTTACGTCCAGCTGTTCTGCCCATTCTGTTTTAACAGTTTTCGCCGGTTTATCGGAAAGCACCAAAATTGGAATACTTGAATCATCAGGCAAGGGATATATATTCTCTGTAGAAGGCGCCGGCGGATTTGGAATTTCATTTACTTCTGACTTATTTTCCTGATTAGTATCCCATAAATCAAATATATTTCCTTCTTCCTGAACGACTGCCATAAGATTTATCTTATTTGATTGTTCTTCTATATCTGTTACAATTTGTTCTGCTTCAACTGCATCTTCTGATGCTTCTTCTTTAGGCGTACAATTGTCACTCTTGAACTCAATCCCTGCACTGAATCCTTTTGCTAGTGTTCTTAGGTTTTTTTCAAAATCAATGTCACCCATCAATTGACTTTCTGTTATTACTGGCATGTCAAAACCACCCGGCCAAAAAGGAATGTTACTGGAGTTACCTTTACAACAGTACACAATTTAGAATCCGGTAATATGTACTCAACATAATATGTGTATCTGTCTAAGAAAGCTAAGCTCTGAATACCTCTAATGTCATCTGCAAAAGGACATGGAGCACGACTCATAGACATAGAGTTTCTTGCAGTTTCATTTGCACTTTTTAATACCACCTCATGCATTTTTCCAAGACGTCCTGTTACAGGGTCCCGATCAAATCTAAGAGTTGTACCACTCGGAGCTAAATCATAATCTAACAATTCTAAAACGTTTGGTTCCCATGGCCAATAAGCTTGTGTGTTGTCTACTTGATGTATCGGCAGATTTTCTGGACATTCTATGTATTCTTTTAGTTCACTTTTAATGTCAGGCCAAATTGGTGGTGGACCAAAAGGAAGCTGTAAAAACAAATACTTTGGAATCTATCAAATTAAAGACTAATAATATAGTAGTAAAATGTCATAAAAATATTTACCATTAAATCAGTTTCAAAATTATCCTCATCCATATCGGTACAAAGTTCTCATAAGACATTAACAAGATTATAAGATATTCCAATGTTCTTAATATTAAAGCATCAAGAACAAATTATAATGCTGCTATAACTCTTTGAACAACATCTGTAATACAAATCGTAATTACAGAATATTTCTATTAATAACTATTAAATTATCAAGCATTTTTCAGTGCAGTCTATTGTAATTTTGAAAAGTTAAAATACCTATAACAAAAGGAAACAAAATAAATAGTTGTGAAATGTCCAGAAACATATGTAGAGTTTAAAATCATGTTTAAAATTTTTTCTCCATTCAAACTACATCTGTCTTAATTTTAAATTATACGTAGAGCGTAATTCCTAATACTGTATAACTATGATTGCATTGTCCATCTGGTTCCTTTTCGAAATATTTTTTATAAGGATATTTGTATTATTATTCCAAAAAATCCAACCTTGTATTCAGTTTTACCTTTTATTATATATCCATTTTCCTACTGGTTAGAATTACAGCTTTATTGTTTTACAAACACAGAGTCTTGCGTGTATTCAAAAGTTATGAATAAAATTTAATAAAACAAGATTGTTTATTAAAGTACATGATAATTATGAAGAATAAAATTATGTGGCTATATATTTGCTCTAAAATGTATATATTCTGTCCATCTGAGTAAAAACTGCTTAGACGTAAAATAATAATAGGTTATGTTCTTTGGGATTAGCAGCAATAACCAGAAAATGGAAAAACTGTTGCATTGACAGCATAATTCCCTAGATATTAAAATAAAAGTGCTAATACACCAAACGATCTATAGCTGAGAGCAATTCCTCTTACACTGTTGTCAAACGATCACGAGAAAGAACGTTATTAGAATAAATAATTAGTTTCCTTTAAGAGAAACTAATCTTTGTTCAACATAGGGTTTGGTTGTGAAAATGGGAACACAAGATCGCAGACAGGTTGATACTGTACATATATCCCAATGAATGAAAGAGAAAAAAGCCATAGACACCATTGTGGTGGCAACATATTTGAAAATTTAACGTATTTAAATGTTAGTAGAAGGAACAATGAGCGTAAATCAAAAACTAATCGAAACGATGGACAATGTCTTTTATAATGTTCAGTTTAATAAAACGTGTCATCCGAGTAACATGAAGAAGCTCAAAAAGTGTTATGATCGGGTAAATATGTTGAATATAACTCTGTGTTGAAATACCAATATGTTAAAAATTATTTTATAGAGTATAAGCGTTATATATCTACGTTAAAATTTAGATTTTAATAGTGTGACTTGTATAAGATATATAGCATACCAAATATTTCATGCTTATATTATGCCATATGATGTAGAAGGTTATATATTGTTATAATAAAAAAAAAATTTCTTTTTTAGTGCAGTTTGAATGCATTCTATGATGCTTTCATATCCTGTTTGAAGATACCTTTGACTATGGGCCACAGGCATCCTCGCATCGAAAATACTCTAGAGTTTGCCGCTAAATTTGCAGTCAGTTTTTGTACCTTTACAAATGACAATTCTATGGAGGAACTGACACCTCCATTCCTTGTCAAATTGTTTGATTTTCTTTTAACGCATCATAATGCGAAAGAGTTAGCTGTGAGATTTCGTATATGCCATTTCTTAAATATGCTGTTAAATTCGATGGGCGAGCAAGCTTTTATCGATGACGCACTTTGCGATCAAATCACAGAAAGCATGATGGAACGTTTGTTGGATAAATCAGCGAAGGTGAGAGCACAAGCTATTTTTGCTCTGCACAGGCTTCAAGATCCGTCAGATGATGATTGTCAAGTTATCCAATTATACATATTCCATGTCTCCAAAGATCCTAAAGCAGAAGTCAGAAAAGCAGCATTGGCCAGTATGGGTAAAAATCAAAAGACCTTGCAGGTAGCATTAAGAAGGACTAGAGACATAGATGCTGGTGTGCGTAAAATGGCATATGAATTTATCAGCAAAGTTACTGTAAGATCATTGACGATTAAGCAAAGAGACGAATTGTTGAACGATGGTCTCACTGATAGAGCGGAAATTGTTCGGCAATGTGTACATAATGTTTTATTGCCATCCTGGTTAGGGCATCTTAAAGATGACTACCTTAGCTTAGTGCGAGCTTTGGATGCTGAAATTGGTACTGATACATCGGTTTTAGCACTGAATACCTTGTTTAAGTAAGTTTTTGTATAATGTTGCAGTTTATATGTTTTTTATGACTGATAATACTTTACTTAATATTTTATTCCAAATAGACCTGCTGCCATAAACACTTTAATATCACAAGTACCATTGGGAGAGGAAACAAAACTCATACCCATAACTAAACTATGTAGTGAAAATGTATTATACTGGAGGTGTCTGGTTAAGTACCTGCATCGTGAATCATTTACAGACGAACTAGAAATGATTATACCGGAGCTTTCAAATTTTTGTATATACATACACAGCTATCTTGCTTTCATGTCCCTCAAACAATACGAAATGTGGGAAAAGCAAACACAAAGATTTATTCTTTTACAACTGTTTGAAATAGTGACAATATATGACTTGTCTGATGAAGCAGGCAGGAAGAAACTAAACGATTTAATATTACATACTTTAATGACTGATCATTGTACAGAGAAAATAATTGAGTGCATAGTGAGTCATCTTGCAACAGTATTACCCGATGTACATAGCAGATTAGACACACTGGCAAATGTTATTAGCGAAATTAGATTGCCGTCGAAAGAAACAGCAATTACGCAAGTTTCACTGGAGCAGGAACATGATAATAACATGCAGGTATATAGTAGTACAATCCCACTTGCAGAAATATGCAAGTGTCATGTTGAATGAATGTTGAATATTGTACATGATATCCAGTATTAAATTCGAAATTATATTTTTAGCGTGCAAAATTAAAGGTAATGTTATTGGAACTTAAAGAAGAAGAATACCAAGCTATTCAAGAGAAAGATTATTTGAAAGCTGATAGCCTGAAAGATCGAATAAATGCATTAAATCAAGAAATAAGCAAATTAATGGAACAACCAGAATTGATGATTACAGATGACATTCGCGAAGAAAAAAATGACCGTGAGACAATGGTGAAGTGTTTAACCATTATGTATGCCATGATGCAGTCTGTTAACACATTAACACCTACCCTCCGAAGTCTCATGCAAATAGCACTACAGAGTTTAGACGTATGTATTAAATGCAACATGATTATTTGCTAAATGCTATCAAATAATTTTGATTGTGATATACATTTCAGCATCCTGATGACAGTGTTCACATATTAGCACTGAAAGTGGTAGGAGTTTGCTGTTTGTTCGATAAAGAGTTAGCCAAAAAACATGTAATGATGTTCTTTTTGCAATTCTCGATGGAACAAGAAAATCAGGAAATATGGGTTATTGCTTTAAAAGCGATTTTTGATCTCCTGCTACTTTATGGTTTCGAACATTTTGATATAACGGGATCCTTGGAGGAAAGTATGAATAACAAAAGTAAAACTGTAAAGTTATACAATAACACAGATCAATCGATATCATGCACTAGATCTGTATTGGAAGAAGAAGGCAGTTGTAATTTTATGAAAATCTTGACCAGTTTATTGGATAATGCAGTAAGAAATATTTAGATCTATATTTACAGACAGCAATAATTTGCAGTATATAAATATCTAAATTCAAACAATTTTATTTATCCAGAACCAAGAGTTGCGGACCATTGCTGCTGAAGGTTTATGCAAATTGATACTGAACCGACGAATCAGTGGGTCACGTCTACTATCAAGACTGATAATTCTTTGTTACAATCCAGCAAATGATGGTGATATCTATTTACGCCAATGCTTAAGCAGCTTCTTTGATTATTTCGTAAAGCATATTCCTGATGCGCAAGAAATGCTTGAAGGGGCATTCATGCCTACTTTGCAAGTTTTGTGCAACGCTCCAGATATGAGTCCATTACAGGAGATAGATCCATACGATGTAGCTAGATTTATACTGAGTTTAACCAGAATTGACAAACCTGGTGTGGGTACTTATTGTGCACACAATAATCTTGCTTTTGCAATTCTGGCGGAATTATTAAATCCAGATACTAAAATAGACCACGAGACACTAATAAAATCTTTAAAAAATCTCGACATACAAGTAGATGATCACCCTTCAAAAGAAAATTTATTGGAAGCTGTTAACAAAGTTTTAACAATGGTAAAAATATTTACAATTCATTATTTGCAGTTTATTGCACATCGTACTTCTTATTCTTCTAACAAAAGAATTTTTTATTAAAGTCAGGATTTTCTGATCTTGGATTGAGCAACCAAATTAGACAGATTTAATTGATAAAACTGTAAATACTGTACATAGCATAATTAACAGTTCACGTAAAAAAGGAGCAGATAAAATTAAAACAAATCTCACTCTAATGTCCACATTGAGTGTGTTCCAGAAATGGAAGGTAGCTGGTACTGTCTCCAACCTGTTAAACTCATTTTGTTTGGTTACTCAATCTAAGACAAAAAACTCCTGACCTTTATATTTAAAAATTTTAGCATTATCACACATCTCAACAGAGCTTTTTATATGTTTTTTATATTTCACATATATTAACTATTAATTTTTAACATATTAGGTGACTGAATCGGAGAGTCGGTTGGTGAAATACATTGAACAATTTAAAAAGAAATTTACAACACCAAACGTCGAGGCAATGGAAGATGAAAATACAGAAAGTGAAGACTGAAAGTAGTTACCTGAAAATCGTTAAATATCCTTACATTTACACATCAAATTAGAATGAATAATTAATTTCTAATTTCTAGTTTTTGAATAAATAAAATGATTAATTAGATTAAATTAGTGATCAGTTTACATTCATAATAAAAAACAAAAAAAGCTGATAAATGAACAGTGTAGCAGAAATACTCTACAGAGTCTAAAGAGTAATGAATTGTGTGACATCACACGTATGATCAAGTTATCCTTTTTGATATACTCGTTTTACATATGGTCATTGTATATCAATATTATATATATACATATATTGATGTGTATTAATTTGACCAGTATTTTTATCAATAAACCGTATGTATTTTATCATTGAAATGGTCAGATATAATAATATTTTGATTGATAAATAATTAAATATCTACATTTATACAACAATTATATTTTGATTACGAACTCAGATTTAAATATAAATACTCATTATGTAATTAAAACACAGCCGAAAATATATTCATCTTGTACGACGTTAAAAGCCATACCTTCACCTTATCTTTTTTAAAATTTGCTATTTGAAATGCTTTTCTCCATCCACGGTCGGTTTATATCCCGCGACAATACATTATATCAGATGGCGCACGCGTTTGTTTATGGATACTACAAAAGTGGCAGAAGTGTTGTCAAATCGTGCCGAAACCCGATGACAGTTATAACGTGAATATTCGAGCATGGAGAATCTTGCTAAACCGCAAATAATATGTCACATCGAAAAATCCGTGAACTATTCGTTATTTGATGCCAAATGGATACCGTGCAGTGCCAAATTTGTGGTTATGGGTTCGCGGCCGCGTGGTACCGGCATTATACAAATTTACGAAGTATCAAGCGGTGAGCTGAAGCTGGTTAAAGATATAGAAAGATCGAATCCGATGAAATGTGGAACGTTTAAAGCTTCCAGTTTAAGAGACAGGCACTTGGCAACGGGAGATTTTAAGGTAATTCTGTAAGAGTGATATTAATATTTATCTTCTTCGTTGTCTGTCGGTGAAATATTTGGAAAATAGTTTGATATGAAAAATCCTGCTTCTTTATACGAATAATTAGCGCGTTGTGGTATTAAACTTTTTCATAGTTCTTAAAGTTTGAATCAATACATTTAATGTTATTACGTATTTAAAAAATTTATTGTGTGTTTAGAGATACATATTTATTCAACAGAATATAGAACAAATGTCATAAAATGTTTATATAGTAGTCAATGTACATTCATATAATTAACGATTGGTGTGAAAAATGTCTTCCTTTTCAAATGAAAACAAAGAATAGTGTAATTACTGTATTATTATATTTTATTAATGTTGAGAAGAATAAAATAGGAAAGATGATATGTAAAGCATTCAAAAGTAAAGTACCTCATCAATATTGTCTATAAAGTTAATAAATTGTTATAGTCAGTAGAGAAACATTTACATATTACACTCTTTTTATATTTTAATATATGCCTTGTCTTTTTTTAATTGGTATAAACACAATTCTGAAAAAAAAACAGTATTATGAATATAATAAAAAGAAACTATTTACATGTAACTAAAATTAGCATTTGCCTATTTTTTTTTTAAAGTGGACTTATATCTTCAAAAAAATATAAAGCATATAGTCCCTTTTCAATCATTTTAATTACTTGTAAATTCTTGACTAACATATTTAGCATCATTTAAAAAAGTAGAAAGAAATATGTAATAGTACTATAAGATATTCCACTAAATATCTTTTTTAATATTTTAAATAATATTAACTCTAGCTAAAATACATATTTCCTACTGTATAGACAGATCTGAACATTTCACTGTGAGACAGTTATTAGACATATAAATATTTGAGATTTAAGATATAAGATAATAAAACATTTAAATTTAACGTTTACATCTTTTCCATATCACCCAATCTTCGTGCGTAAAGTCTTTAAAGTGTTCTTTATTCTTCAGGGGAAGCTTAATATTTATAATCTTGAAGATCCTTCCATACCAATATACACAGCCAATGCGCACACCGATATTATAAATGCTATTGATGGCATAGCTGGACACAGCGTTGGCTATGGAGCACCAGAGTTGGTAACAGGATCCAGAGATGGAAGTGTCAAAATTTGGGATCCCCGACAGAAAAACCGAGCAGTCGCTGTAATGGAGCCCAAAACTGGGGAGGTGCGTAGGGATTGCTGGTCAGTCGCATTCGGGAATTCTTACAATTCAGAGGAAAGAGCTGTGGTTGCCGGATATGACAATGGAGATGTAAAAATGTTTGATTTAAAAGCAATGTCCGTACGGTGGGAAACTAATTTAAAGAATGGGGTCTGCAGTTTAGAGTTTGACAGAAGCGATATACCAATGAATAAATTAGTTGCTACAACTTTGGAATCAAAATTCTATGTATTTGACCTGAAAACCCAGCATCCCAAAAAAGGATTTGCCTATTTGGTTGAAAAGGTTTGTATCAGTTATTTCTGTCATCACAATTATCCATTTTTTTAGTGTAATAAATATGTATGTATAATATTATTGAACTTTCAGGCTCATAATTCAACGATATGGTTAGTTAAACATTTACCACAAAATCGGGAGATATTTATTACCTGCGGTGGTGGAGGAACTCTCTGCCTTTGGAAATAGTAACTATATAAATTAAACACCTTACTTACAATCACTTTATACCAGAATTTCATAATGAGCTAGGCATTACCGATATTTTTTGTGTCTATACTAAAGTCTGCTTTATAATTCCGCAGCAATTATCCAGAGAAAAGAAAAATAAGTGATGCAGATGGTATAGAGCAAGGTGTAGCAGGCAGTCTGAGCCTCCTTCAAAACAATACACTATCCAGTCAGCCTGTTAGTTCTTTAGACTGGAGCCCAGACAAACAAGGATTGGCTGTTTGCACAGCATTTGATCAATGTTTAAGAGTTATCATTACAACAAAGCTTAATACTTATTAAAAGAAAATGAGTGGTGCAGAGTGAGAATTATCTCATGCAAATGTACAATAAGATTTATATTTGTATATACGAAGACATACTTTAATTAAATTTAATTGAAAGAACATTTTCAGGAAGTAAACAAAAATTACGTCGTAATTTTCAGTTAATTGCTGGCCCGTGACATTCGTACATGGATCCGAAATTTTTAGGGGGTTAGAATATCGTAAAATGATGCACAATCCGGTAAAATCATCCTGTGAAGTATCGATTCATTGGCTTTATGCGCCACAGACAGCTAATATATCGATATATATATCGTTTTATCAGAAACACGTAAGGTTGCTATTCTACGTGAAGAAACTCTATTATTTTATGCTTATGTCTCGAGCTGGTTGCACTATCATACCTAAGATATCGATTCTTTTTGATTTTTATCGTCCTTGTACCTAGCGTTACTACACAACGATAGGGCGGATAGATAAAAGTGAATTATGTGTCATTGGGCCAATCTATTTAGGATCGGACCCTTATTAAATGGCCGCCATCTTGTGCTATGTCGCATTATGCAACATCAAGTTCGTCGCCATCTTGGGTATGCATCCCGCCCACGCAGTGCGTGTGCATGCGACATCGTGGGCGCGGAATTCTCTACAACTTGTGTTCGGACGAACAAGGTCAGAAATACCGGGAGTTTAATTATATAAGTTAGCTCCTGGTCTCCTCCTTCCTCTTCCAGCATCGATGCTCTTCCGTAGCCGCTTCTCAACGAGCTTATTCAGGATGGTCTATTTCTCTCTCTACGTTCTCCAAAATGGCATCTTAAATACCGTTAGGTTTCCTCACACAAACCGTACATAGATCGTTATAAAAGTGGGCTGTTATTTATAATTACGAAGAGTGCATATTGTGACACATTTAAATCTAGACGGACTTGGCAGTTGTCGAAACTATCTTTTAATATATTCTACTAATATGTACCTAAATACCTGTATTGTTATTTATTATTATTATTAATGTAGATTAGTTAGCAGTTTATTTTATTATCCGATTTATATAATGTATTTATATAATAAATAATTTTAATTGCAATAATAATGCATCATTACAAATGTCTTTAATGACAAAATGGGACAATAACATAGAAATCTCCTAGCAAAAACAAAAATCGTAAAATTTATTCTATAATCAGCTGAAATTTCTTTGGTAATGTGAGCCAAAGCAGGATAAGTATTTCTTCTTTATGTATTACATGAAAGGGTTAATATCTTTGCATTATCAATGCTTAATATACTCACGATTTTAGTTTATATTCTATAAATTCTATTCTTATAAATCTAGTTAAAATTGTAAAAATTGTTAGCTGCATAACTGCATTGCGGACATTGCTATTCCTTGACACAGTATACATCTTCCATTTTGTAGATAAGTCCAGTTGCGGTCGTCATGTAAATTGAATTAACGGCATTAGAGCTTGCTAAAGCAAAGTAAACCCGATTTTAATGATACAGAATGCTTTAGAATTTGATATATGTTCTGGGAAACTACATAATCATTTGGCAACAGACCCCGATAATAGAAAATAAATGAAATGCAAATTGCAAAGTATCATGCGATAGTTCGAAATTATAAAATGTGTAATATCTCAACGATTGCGTGGCTACATTATATAAAAAAATGATAGTACTCTTTGTACACGAATAGTAGCATTATTTCCTTCCGTCCTTTCTCATTTTTGTTCATTATAGTCATGCAATTGAGAGCTTGCTATTAAATGTACTATGTGACGAACGACAATTTCTGTTATACATTAGAACCTTCTATAGTTAGAGAAATATTTCTTGGTTTGTTTCATTTTCAGCATATATAAACATGGGTATTATTTTGTGTAAAAATCGCTGCTGTTATGGTATATGGACCGCATAAAAATATCCGTACACGTGCAGATTGTTCCGTATAACGTATAAATAGAAAAAAAGGTCCATCAAAATCATTACATTACTTTGCCAAGGCCGACTTTAATTGCACGTTTGTTCATAATAACCCTATTTTCGTATCCTTAAATCATTCAAATTTACTCTTACGGAATAAATCAACCTACCAAGTTCAATATCTACAATTAAAAGAGTTATATTTTTCAGTTTGTTACCGAACAGCAGGTTGTGAAGAATAAAAAAAAACGGTTAACGGTAATAGTTTTCAAAAGCTCCTTCTGTGTTTAATTACGTTTTATCTATCGTTATTTCTTTAGAGGGCATTATTTATCTACTGCAACATTTTAGGTGCCCTAGAAGGCGACTAACTCGTCGAATACAAAGTTCTTCAGATTAAAAAATCATCTCTTATTTATATTAATAGTATTGATTGATTTAGACAGCCTGCAATCAATCGTGTTACTATTTAAAAACTGTGAATAATTAGCTATTATAAGTGAAGACTTAAAAATATTATATACTACTGTGACATACGTTAATTGTATAAAATATATAAAATAACAGTGCCAGAGAATTATTGGAGCTGGAAGCGTGCCGGCTAGATTAAAAGTTTTGACATGGATTGGAACTCTAAGAACTCGTCCCGTTCCCACTCTCTTTCCTGGTATTGTATGCAATTTGGCAAGCGTTCCGGTGTCGCATTTGGTGCGAAACCCGACGGAGTTACTGTCGATGTTGCTGTTGCTCAAACTAGTGGACATCCAAGTTGTTGCACTATTAAGCTCTTGTATGCAAGGGAAGCTGATTATCGAATTTTCTGATTCCAGTTCATATCGTGACTTATTTTAAGACGTTCCGTGCTGCGTGTATATGCCCCACGCTAAATTTTCCATTTAGACTGCTTCGAATTTTCCTTACAAAACGAAAAACTAAAAAGGAATTGTTTCTTACAAATTAAAAAAAACCATAAGACATAGGTTAGAAGTAAATTGTAATGGCGTGGCGAGATGCACTCCACATGGCTTATGCAAAAATCAAAAATAAGTCCAAAAGTAACAAAAAATCGGTCCGGCATAGAACGTGTTTCTTCGTTGCTTACATTCTGAGTTGCTTAAAGGTTTTATTTCGTTTTACTATTAACATGCAAATGTGTTAGTGCGGAATTTATTGCGATATGGGTTTTAGGGGTAAAGAAAATGATTCATGTGGTAAAATATCTTTATTAAAAATCAGCCTTTGAGTAACATTTTAGAAGATGTTTCACATCTCTGCGGATAAATGATCAACAGCTTTTCTCTAAAAAATGCATTCGTGTGATTTCAGTCATATTTCAGGGTTGTTTTCGTTCGTAAACTTCGGGATAACCATATTGGTTCTAAAATTTCCGAATCTCTATTTTTTGTTGACAGACGTCATCCTTAACCATACACACTTCGCATTTTACTAATTCCATAGTGAGATTGGAAGTTCGAATAAAAAATCGGAACAGTAGATCTGTTTTTTTAAACGGGTTACTATGTAATCTTGATCGAGGTAAAATTAGAACGCAAGTTTCTTCATAAGCAGGTACATATGTTGATCAATCTCAAAACCGTGTAGGTTGTTCGCGTCACCCTGTAACCTCATCAGCAGTCCTCCAAAGGATACGTAGGCTGATCTGGAAAAGAAAGAAATAGCCAATGTAGTTCCGATCATTGTCATAAATGATTAAGTTGTCCATCGTAAAGGCCTTCGAAACTCTTTTTTGTCAGGTTCCGGTGTTTTTATATAATCATGTAAATACATATTACGGTGGTATCTTTGGACCGCACCACATATAATCTTCAACATAATAAAAATAATATACATTCCTTCGATCAAAGACTGAAAAATCCATAATATTGATACTGTTTAGAGTAAAAGTTTGACGCAGATGTGTTGCTGCAAATTTTTATAGCATACCGAAACCTATGATATACACAATAAAAAGACTGTTTAGTAATATACAAAGATGTTTAACTTATAGTAATAGTTTCTATTGCTGATTTAATGCCGTACGGAAATTGATTTTCTCTCCCACAATCCACAACTGTGAAATGAAAAGGCACGATAGGAAAAGAATGATTTTCAAACGATCAATGGTATCCGAGTACAGCGTTTTCGCTGTGAAATTTCACTTGCGATCATTTTTCAAATTGTAGCTCATTTTAGAAAGTATTTCGAATAAAAACTCATTTTGGTTGATACGTTCTTTAATCGTTTTAACCCTTTCCAGCCCAATGATGCCATTTGGTGTCTTTCGTATAATCTGCTTCTGCTACTCAAGTACCTTTAAATTGTTTTTCATCAGAATTTAATTGTCTTACCAAAAAATAATAATTTCAGCTGGAAAGACTTAAAGTCCGTAACGAGCCATTGTTTGGGAAATAATTACCCACAAAACTTCATGTCTCGCACACTATGCGATGCCTTTCTATGCTGATAAATATGCAGTATACCGATAAATCCAACTGAACTAATTAGTATATAATATTTTTGAACGATCGTAAGCAGCACGATTATGCTGCTCGGTTCCATTTACAATGGAACTTATTTTTGTTGGCAACGATTAGGCGGCTCCAACTCGTCGTTGATCTGCGACCGTCATAATTGCAGTGCCGATAGCGGTCGTGTACATAAATTCTCCACACAACCAGCTAACCACACTGCCAACACGCCGATCGCTAAGAGAAATACATCTCCTGCATCTTTAGGAAGGCAATTTCGGTATTCAGAGATACAGACAACCTGCGTATAACACGACATTTCCATAAAGCGGTTAGAGAATTGGAAAATCCTCGACTTTGACGAGTTATCGGTTTGTTATCGATAAGCGTACTTCGAATAATCCAGAAAATAAAAATAGCGTAGTTTCGTTGATCCTTAACGAACGAAAGCAACCATATTCTCGAGGTTATAAATATTCGAAGAAAATCGAATGGCGCCATACAGGCGTAAATACGTGATATCTCTACATACATACATCTATTCGTTTATTTCAACCCCCATTATTTTTCTGCAATTTCCACTTCAGTACCTTTTTGGACAAACATATCTGTTCATATACTACCTATTATTACTGAAAATTAATCATGCACTTTTTCTCGTTCTAGTAATAAAACAATTAATTTGTTAAAACTCCGTCGACCTATTGTTCATTATTTTAGAAAAATGCGCTCGTTCGTTAAGGATTCATTTCTCTAATCTAAACCTATTATTTGTATGTATATATATTAGGGATATAAAGGACATCGCTATCTTTGTGTGCAATTAATAATAACTCTAGTTTAAGGGAAGTATCAATCCACCTTTATGAGGCATCGTATAGATTGTCGGTGTTTTTAAAACGTTGGCAACCATGAACGAAGTTTCGATTCTTTTCAAGGACGCTGCAATAATTTGTACGCCTAACTAGTTCTTACTTTCGTGCGATACGAATTTCTATGACATGGAAATTTTTGGCAAAGTAAGCGCCGTGTTATACGAGGTTTATCCGTACATCATTTCCCGTATTACCCTCAGAGTCATATGCGTAGGACCGACAAGTCCAGTAGAAGTCGTCTCGTTGTCCAATAAAAAGAAAGCATCCAACTTGAAATGGCATTCTGGCTGTAAGGATTAATCTCATTAAAAGATACTACCATCTAGCGCCAAATGTCACGGGCGAAAAATACTGTTAAATGTTTATCTACTACGACGTTATCTCCAGCAAACACGCACATAATAGCGACTTTTTTCTGTCGCACTTTGCTAGAACGTCAGTTGTCTTCCTGATATAAAATCGGCGCGTTTAGTTGCTCCTTTGTATCTGTTGGAA
This sequence comes from Ampulex compressa, assembly GCA_038496175.1. Lineage (NCBI taxonomy): Eukaryota > Metazoa > Arthropoda > Insecta > Hymenoptera > Ampulicidae > Ampulex > Ampulex compressa. Next base: position 105,919 of record JBCFXI010000484.1, on the reverse strand, counting down.
GGATGCTTCGATACAGAAGCCATTTTGTTACATCTTTCGATGGCTCTTAGATATCCTAAGAACGGCTTCTTCGATGTCGAGAGCGTGAATCGATCAATCAAGCCAAATATTTGTGACTAAAATCCTTAAATTCGAAAGCAAGTACTGCTCAGAATAATTGTTTTGATATAAAAAATCCGCTATGTGAAAATGCGTCGATAATAACAAATAAGAGCACAGCGAGGACAGAGAATCGGTGGAAAAAACAGTTCGTCTTTCTTTTTTTTTGTTTAATATTATTGTCAATCATAATCACCATTTTAATAACGCGATTTACCTCGTAAAAAGGAGTAGCTAAGAATGTTTTTAAGCGACTAAGGAATAAACATTACCATAACCGCGAGGAAAATTGCATGATAATTGTGTTCGACGGCCATAGTATGCAGAAAAATGCAACTTTGGCGGATTGCATTGACCGCCAACGAGTCAGCTGATTCCCAGACCGCAAGATGTCGCAACGGTCGTGATCTTTGTACATCGCGTGGTGTCGTGAAAATCGAGATTAAAATGTTCTTATCCTACGACTTACTTCTTTTCCCAATAAGCATGGCTAGAGTGATCGTTCTAAAGTGATTCAAGAAGGGGCTTTTGTAAGACATTTGTGGGAAAAATTGTTTGCAAGACATCATCGTATAGATCCCATAAGCATCGACATATGACAGAGGAAAGACCAATATGCGTGAATTTAGCCGCGTACGCTCAGCATAATTTCATTAAGGAAACTTTTCATGTCATCGATTGACCTTGCTCGCAAATATCTGGCCGTTGGTAAAAGACACTTATTTTTAACCGGGTATTTTTGGCCCCAGCTCGCTCGGTCTCTTATTTCTGCCCCCTTCGCACGCTCACCTCCATCTCTTCTCGAGTATCGGTAATAATCGTGCTTGTGAACTCGGAAATAATGTTATAACGCGATTATACTAATAACCCCAAGTGGATTTTGATCAAAAGTTTCAGAAACATAAATAACCCTTATCGTACGCTAGCTTTTTATACGTGATTCTCACTAGGTTGCAAGTTCCGTTATGAATTCGTTGGTAAACCATTTCTTGAAATAATCCGTAGGCTGCTGAATATTTCCAAAAATTTGACGATATATTCATTTGTGAAAGAAATACTGTTAGGAAGACCATCGTCGTCCTCGCTCCCGATTTCAATCCAATCATCGTCCGAGTTATCGACATTTTCTATTTCTACATCATTTTTTTCTTCGTTTAGAATATTTTATAGATATGGCTTTTCTTTTTTTGGGATGTAATAAGGTGTGACTGCTAGTCTCATTACTAGAATCAAAATCACTTTGAGAATCGTTTTCAAAACATTCACTGCCACTATCACTGTCGAAATTGATCAAATTTTCTTTATTCATTTTTTGAGCCCGATACATTAAAAATCGACTACAAAAGGCATTGATATATCACTGGGGGCGGTAATCGCTCTGTTGATAATGCTCAATTGACAAGGCAATCGGGACCACATTTCACGGACAGCGAGTTTCGACATGATTCGCCCTGTCACCTCCCACGTGACACATGACCGCAGCGACGAGTATTGTTGTCACGTGAGGGGTGACTTATGATCGTTAAGGATTAAATGCGTTGCAAGAATCGGAACTGCGTGGTCTGTTAACCTATATTAACTTCAAACTACCGATGTGTTCGTATATTTTATTCTAAGTCAACTATCGTTTCTCTTCAGATTTCATAAACTATTGCAAATACAGAAGTCGGTTGGCAATAATCCCTTCTTACGTTCAATTCTTCCTTTACATTTAAGCGCGTGAGAATAAAGTATTATTTGTGTCAAAATGCAAAGAGAATGATTATTCAATAATACAAGAAGAACGCGCCTCAATTTAAACCGTGTAACTTTATCGACTCTGCTTTTCCATCACAGGCCTTTTCTTCTTATAAAATTTTACAAATAATAGGCGAGTACACGATTAACGTTTGCCTCGTGTGTAGATCTAATCCCAACTTTGGAGCAAACATATCGAAGTGCAATTGTTTGAAGCGACCCGTGAGTGCGAGAAAAGTAAAAGCCCGGCACGTGTGGGGATTGTTAGCGAAACCGATATTTGGCAAAGGCGGTGGTAGGCAACAAGGTGACGGTGAAATGAAATGAAAATAATGCACAGCATGACTTTTATTCTCATTACAGTTACAATGTGTACTTGAAGATGATAGACGAATATAAAAGGTAATAATGCTTAATACCAGAAGACATAAATATTCTCCCTTAAGTCTTAATTTACGCCGATATGGACAACGTAAATGAACCAAATGTGGATACCTGTAAATAACAATTAAAATAAAAACGTGATATGTAAACAATAATTAAACCAAACATGGTTGCAACCAGCTACAATCGATAAAACCGAAAGGGAATTCGAAATTAAGTGCTGCTTTCGGATCTCTTCAACTTGACGTCGTAATAATGCACGAAAGCGTGATCTTATGAGGGGCCTTTTGCGATAATAAATCGTGCATATTATAAAATAACCCATAGATAGAGGATAAAATAAATAAGAACATGGAAAAATCGTTGCGATTCTTCGTCAAAAACGACCCTTTGATGTCCGTTCACTTTGGTATACGAATACAGGATCTATCGAAGTTCATCGAACAGGTTGTCATCGAAATTTCTCGAGAAAACGGAAAATACTTGAATCCGTGCCGAACGTTTGTAGTTTCAACGTTTCTTGCAAGCAACGCGATATTTATTGCGGCACAGCGCAGTTTGTGGACAGGTTTTCCACGCTTTGCCATTGGAGACGCGTTAATATTGTACACGATCTTATTTCATCGGTCAAAGATTATCACTGAATTTCAAGGAATACACGGAATCCGTGCAAAAATTCGTCATACGAATTGACACGTTTAGTATCTCATTTCTCTCTGCTCAAAGCACGTAAGGAATAAAAATAAAACAGGGCATTGCGCAAACGAGGAACAAAATGTTATCGCGTGAATGTAAATTCTAAGCAAAGGTCTTGTAATCGTCGAAGAAAGATACCTGAATACTTTTCCGGTTTTTACATATATTGTATTATACGTATTTCGTGGAACAGAGGTATTCGCAAATGAATATTTATTATTTGCCATATTTAAAATTACTCGAATATAAGAATTTTTCTAAAGCCATTTTCATTGCCGTGCGAGTTTATTAGCCCAACACAAGAAGAACTGGCGGCATACACCAACAGTGAATTATTTTCAGTCCTGTGTCGACGATAACTCGTATTTTGTTCTTTGTTATCTACGTTTTGCAACGTTACTCCACGCAAGCCAATTGAACTGAATTGCTTTCTCATATTCGACGATCAGAATACGTAGTTTTCACGTATGACTCGAGCATAACTTTGCAACTTGCACTGCGTGACTCAAAACAACTACAAAATGTCTTGGACAGCAATACGTTAGCACGTTAACTACTGGAAGCTCGCGAAAAGACATTTTAATTTCTACCATAATCCGCCAATTATTTATTATTCCAGTTCATCGATTTTCCATAGTCATGATTAGGCAATATTACAAAAAACTTTCCCGCTATTATTGATAACTGCGGGTACAAATAAGACGTTTCAAAAGACTACGGTGAAAACATTATTTCTCGAGATGGTTTCAATGTGCGTTTAAATTACATCAGCCGGTTTTTGTCTGGAATAGGAGATCGATGCGTGGCAAAGAATGCCGGTAGGTAACAGCGCTGAAAAGATTCCGCGTTGTCACGCCGATAGACCGGCCATGATCTCATGGAAAATCGTTTATTACAACCGCGCAGCCTTTTTCCCTTCCGCGTAATCAGAGGAAAGACCAATCGAGCGTTCGCTTTAGCATTTAATGATTGCCGCTGGTTCGCGCGGGTCACGAAACACACGCGCAGCGGTCAGCCTCTGTCCTTTTATACATGACCTTTTCTGTGCCGGCGACACACGACATGCGTCGTATTTCGTGCTTTTCCGCGAGGAACGGTTCGTCGCAATGCGATTTTACTTCTATCTAAATTAACCTCTTAGATACGGTACGCCACTGTAGTGACAATGGCGGATATCATGATATTGGATTTTGGATACTGTAAAACCGTTAAAACCAAAAAACGTGGCAAACTTGTGCAGTGTGCAAAAAAAAATGATATACAGAGAAGCTCGCGGTATGAATGTGAAAACTGTGATGAGGAACTCTATATCGTCCCTCGTTGTAAAATATATCACACACAAATAGATTATCAATTATAATTATTTTGGGTTTTTCTCGCAATGACTAATCTATTAATTAAAATGTAAATAATCAATTAAGTTTTTGATGTCGTTACATAAAAATATACAAAAAAATCATAATTTATTCATTTTGAACTTCCGCGTAATATTGTATTGGAAATCATCATAAACGCTTTTTGTGCCATCCACGATCAGACGCACCATACCAGGTATACGGAATTGCGGATAATTACGCCGTGCCTAAAAGGTTAACTCCCTGTCGGGCTTAATCTGGGGTGCGTGCACCCCCGAAGGTGCCAGAGAGCATTTCCAGGGATGCAAGAGAAATTTACAAAATTTATAAATGGGTTATTAAAATAAAAATATTGTTTCTTAAGTTGTATGATAATATATATTACGGTATTTGATTATGCAATGGTTTTTCTTAAATAAAAAACATACACGCATTTGTTAAGGGGGTGCAAGAGCTTATTTTCAGATTCAAGTGGGTGCTGACTACTAAAAAGGTTAAGAACCGCTGGTGTAGGATAACGAAAATACGCTCGATGGCCCGTTTAGTATACGAATCGATATCATATTCTTTGCCCTCGATACTTTGCAATAATTCTGCAGGTGAACCAAATAAATTCCCAGCTGTTTTAGTACATTGGATACCGCGAATAATATTAACACGCATTCCAGCAGACCGATTTTCACAACTAACACGTTGTTGACACCACGTAAGTTACACGCGTGATCGTGATCACCAATGCTGTAATATGGTGGGAATTTTTCCATCAGCAGATCATATGGCAAAATATTTTGGCAATGATTCCTTTCATCGCGAAAACACGAGATCCAGTCTGAACAGTGAGTTCAATACGTCGCGAAAATGGGAACGAATCAAGAAATTACTTCAGGTATAATTCGTAGGCATTCTCAAGGTATCGATTCAAGCTATTTCAAGGTACAATCAATATCAAATTCAAGGTGCAATGCGAATATTAGTTGCAACGAGAATGATCTGGTAGGTCATCAGTATGGAACTGCAAAGGTTTAAAACAGAAACTCCTTTTAGCATTTCTCATTTTATTCATGACTCTACGGCACAATCTGGAATCAAGCCTTTTACTCAACAATTATATCAAGGTTTACATCAAGACAAAATAACGCAACGATTGTGCTTCACAGTTCCTTTCTGCCCGCGTTGAAAACTGGTTTTACGCAAGAAAATGAATGAGATGCGACACGTCGATAAGTAGAAATCTACTGTAGAAGTTTAACTGAACGTGCAGTCGAGAGAACCGGTTCAAAATCTTGCTAATCACGTTCCTTGAATAAACGAATGGATGAATTCGGCAAGGCGATTGTACAATATAGGGTGGTTTATACAGGATATCAGATGCTGTGCGATGCGACGTAAGACGACACGTACTGTTCTTGCGTGTCATCGCGCTGTCTCGCGTTTTCATTGTTACGGGTATGATATAACGTGACTGTAGTCTCTAGATCCACGAGTAACGCGACATTATCTCCTTCAACTGTAATGCCTCTAAATTCCGGTATTCCGAAAATGACGCAACATATCTTTTTTTTTATCTACTTATGACAATCTTTTAATCAGAATCTGTTACATAATGATGATAAATTCCTTCCTTTTTTGACACAGAGGAACGTATCATTTAGAAAAGGCATTAACATATATAAAATATGGGACTTTGAGTTTAAAACATAACAGGCTTATGATGTCATTGTTTATCTCGTTTTTTTTTTCTAGAAGAACATTAATCTTGTATGTAAATACTGATCCTTCATTAAAAATGTCGATAACACTGCGAGGATCGTTTAAAAATGTCGCATGTGCAGTACTGTTTTTGTAATCAATATCGGTTCAGATCACAAAATCAAATCGGTTATTTGTACACAGGACATTATTTATCTTGAGGGATGATCTACGAAGCGTTTTTTTTATTCGACCGTTTGCGTGCGACGGGAAATTGTAGGAATAAGTCTGGAAATGACCAAACAACGGCACATCTTTCTAATATTGAAAAATCCCAAACAAATCGATCAGACACTTTTTTTATTCTTCTACATTCTTTGCAATTGTTTTGCGCTCTTTCAGAATATTTCCTCTACGAATGTATGTTTCAGTTTTTTTTTGATCTAACAAAGCTTAATCAAAGTGTTATGAAATTGTCGCAGTACATTGGAAGTTTTTAACATGACAAACCGTTTTGACGCACGAAAAACAATTGAGATATCATAATGCACACATAATATTTGTAAAATACCTGATCACTTTTTAAGTATAAATAAGCGACTTTATATTTTAAGAGTTAGCTTTACTCAAATGATACAGAGGGATTTTCGTCAATTATACAACTGCGGATGACAAGAAGCCATTTTGGAAAATATAGATCAATCGTAAATATGTGGCTTATACCAAATACAAAGGACTCGTGGATTTCTGTTATTAAAGAAAAAAGAAATTGACAGGTTTAGTATCAAATTTCTTAACCCTTCACGGTCCACAGAGTTTCCTCTGACTAACGAATTTATGCCAACTCATATTCTTATTCTACCTCTAAGAGTAAAACCAACAATTGAAAAACGTCCATAAAATACATGCACTCAATCTCAAAGTATCAACATCATAATCATTAATAAGGAACGTTTAAAACTGTAATCAATTTTCGTAATACAAACTGTGTCCTCGATTTTTTCTTGAAACAGGACCATAAAAGATTAAAAATATTTCTAATCCATCAATTCCCAGTGTCGGCTATAAACGCAATTAAATTCAAAAAAGAAACAATCCGTAATACATTCTTCAACTAATTTTCATATTAAAATCATCGATAAACCTTCTTCGAGCATGACAAGTCTGGTCCTTATGCGTTCTACTATTACACTCTGAAAAGTAAGTACATAAAGACGTCTTAAAATAAAGAAACACAGCATCGCACTTCGTATACATCGCAAAAACGAAAATCAACCGAGAGGTTCAGAATGAATCCTCAACGATATTAGAAGCAAGCATAGAAATCAATGAGTAAACACAAGAATGCAAACGCTTACTTCTTATATCTCAAATTTCATACATAACCTAGAAATACCGCTCAATTTTCGGTACACTAACTTTATGCCTAATGCAACGCGTAAGGACCTCAGGATTTACGATCGGAACAAAAAGCAACGATTCCTCGAGAAATGGGAATTGAAGGGTTAACGATCAGAGAACAAAAACCAACAATTCGTTGAGAAATGGAAATTCAAGGGTTAACGATCAGAACAAAGACTAACAATTCGTTGAGAAATGGGAATTCAAGGTTGAACGATCGTTTCACGCTACTCGTAATCCCGTTTATGATCTCGCTGCCGAAAGAAGCAGCGGTGTTACTCGACGACCGTTACTGGTGGCGGCGACAGGAGAGATGTCGTACCAGATAGTGCATTTACAGTATTCAGGGCCCGTGTAAACGCGCATCTGGCACGAGCCCCAACTGCCCTGTAATCTCATATTGGCTCGCTTCCGTTAACTCGCTCGTGCTCTTATTCTCACTCCCTCTCTTTCTCGTGCTGCCTCTCTCCCTCCGTCTTTTTCCACACTTTCGCACTTTCTCTTTCCCTCTTATCGAATTTCCAACGTCGCCACTCGGGGGACTACGTCGTTCAAACGACCGACTCTCGTCCCCCGGACAAGTGTAAGCCTCACCGTGAGTTATACAAATTGGTGCAATGATCACGATGGCTGAAGTCGGACCGAGGTACAAACCATCGGTAGGGATAGATATTCTAGTCATTTTTTCACACTTTAATTTAAATTGGAATCCTAAGCTCGACTTCTCCACGAAATAGAAATGGATGTCGATAAGGTGCTAGTGGGAGATAGAGGTGATGTACTATAATGGAAATAGAAATTGTAACGTGGTTAAAGTTTGATTATCTCTCTTGGATTTATCGAAATTTTCCTTCACGTTGGCGGCACTGTTATTAAGTGTACTTTATTCACTGATCACTTTTCGAGATTTATGTCTGGAATTATACTGGAATGTTTTTTTAAACCGTTTCTTTTAGATCTTGGGGTTTCTCACTTTAAAACATGATTGGAATACGGTAAAAGCACTTAGTATTAATGATATTATTAAATGAATGCACGACTGCAGTCTCTAACGCGTCCTTTACGTTTATTTTTTTTGTGTCAAGATTAAGCAGTTGTTTAGTTATCCGTTAGATCATCGTGGTATTAAGACATGTTACACGCATGTTCTTCTCGAATTTATGGAATGGTACCAAAAAACACCTAGACAGAAAGCACAATATTTCCTGGGACTTAAACTTTTGATGAGAAACGTTTTGCTTCCATTAAATATACGAAAGATTTTTCTACTTATATACACTATAATTGTAAATTGTTTTTCATTTCAAAATCACTAATATGTATAAAATATGTAAAAATTTGGATTTCTAGATATTAATGTGCTAATTTAAAAAGATTGATTTCACATAAAATCCATACATATAATTTTTGCTGATTTTCAGTTGCAAAATGTACGTTACACAATTTCATTGTACCATTCATTTTACAAAATACTGACCCAATAAATAGTAGTATAATTTTTTTAATAACCCTCTGATATCAGTCTAATTTGATCGTCCATACTGTAACATGGACAAATACCCATAACTTCGACGAAGTATGAATTCCACTAATTACTTTTCTCTCGTCGGATTCTCCCGTCATAATTTCTGCATTTGTTCACAACACGCGACGGTACGGTCTTTTAATCCACAATACGCCCTCGATGTTGCTTTTCACGCATTACGTCACATTCCCTCAAATTCACGTGCAAATTAACCTGGCCGAACGTCACGATATATCTTATATAATCGAACGCGCATCGTCGTATGTCTATGTACGTTTTACTTAACTCCCCCCTCCTTTTTTTTTATATAAACCCAGTACGGCCATTTGCGCAATTCGATCGCACGCCGAACAAACGATTGGCCGACAAGACCGCATTTGCACTTATATCAATTTAGGAACGTATATTGTCCGGATCCTCGCAGGCGAAGTTTCGCAGTGGTCGAATTTCTGGGATGAAACCGGGGCTTCGTTACCTGACCGCAAAGATTTCCGAGCGAAATGAAGGTAAGGATGGTCGGAGGTGCAGGAATTATCTGCCTAAACGATGTCAGCTGATGCTATTTTCCTCCCGACAAAGCGCGGAACGAGGAGAAGTCGACGTTTCTAATAATATCAGCCAGTGTCCCGGGCGCCGCGACGCTCTGGCGTCGAGATGTCGTGCTCCTTGCTTACGGATAATATAAGTCGTTAATGCCAAGCTCTTTCCTAAGGATTAACCTCCCTCTTTCCGGCGCAAAATAGAACGTTCGACCTGCTCGCAAGATGGATTCCCGATATTCAATCTCGTCGAACTTTCGGATTATTTAACGTGGTTAACCCGATGGATTCTCGATGTCCAAGGTTATCGATTTATTTCGTCGTTCGACACTAAAAACGCCACGCTGGCCGAAACTATCGATCCGCAATAATGTTGGAAAATCTCGCCAAATTTATAACCGAGAATTTTTGGAGAACTCACAAGTTTACTTCTTTCACTTTACATCTTCACGCCCCTTTATGGATACTCGGAGCCCTTTTTGAACACGTCGAGATAATGGCTGGTAAAACTGGCGTTAACGAATAAGGGAGATAAGTCGGTTATAGAAGCGGTACGCGAAGGCAGTATCGATGCTACTCAGTCGCCGCGCGAGACTTCCTCGGCGATTGTGTGACGTCAGATGAAAGCGCAAGGTAGGTTACCACGTGTATCGTGATCCGCACTAAGGTCCCTGATCGGACCGTTTTTCAACACTGGAATTAACCGAAGCGACTCAAAATACCTGATCTGTCTTTGTTTACATAAATTCTTATAGTTTATAATGGTACATTTTTGGAGAATGTCCATCGTTCAGTTGTAATTTCCTTTCCAAGGACATTTATAGTATATCTAGATATATCAGAATAATGATCGATAATTCTAGGATTAATCGAGAATTACGCGGTGACCGTGAATTATGTCAAAAAGCACTGAATATCTAACTGCGCCTAGTGTGTCGGGAGAAAAGTGTTATCGGTATAATTCATTGCAAAACAAAGGAATAAGTTCCGCACGCAAACCAAATAAACACGTGATTGCTTCTCTACTTTTGGCTATGAAAAACCTTCGAAAAACCCCTTTGATCGACGACTAGGTATTTAAAAATTCTTTTTATTCCCTTTAATTTATGCTATTTAGTATTGAATAAAACGTAGCTCGCGTATGATCTCGGGCAGAGGATTAAAAAGTTCGCAAGAAAGTGACGAACCGTGCGATTTAGGATCCACTCGAGTGATCTCGACTGTTAAACGAATGTAAATTGATTTCAATTAGACACATTAGGGGAGAAGGCAAACAACAATGCGAAATGCATTAAGAAGAGGCGAATGTAGGTACGCCAATGGTACCTTGATTAAACAGTAATTCGCGTAAACTCCCTTCAAACAACAACGCGCCCTTCTCGTTCCAAATACGATTTAATCCGCGAGAAGACACGGTTTTCTCGGTTATTCACCGACACCAGAGTCCTTTTGCTCTTCCACCTGTGATTCGTCTTTCTGTATTCCGTATGCGTCCCGTATAAACGAATGAAAAATTCCTCCCACAGAAGACACGATTTAACCCATTATTTACCATTATCCCTTTCTATTTTATTTATTTCTATCTAAGCAGTGAAACTTTTACTTTTGATCATTATACTTAAATGCTGTACTGCTTGCTATACAAGCTACAAACTCACTAAAAATAGTTTTTCTCTCATCAGCTTATAATCAAGCTTTGGCATATAATGGATTAAAGCAGCCGATTGATCGCACAAATCATCGAAGATCCGCGAAAGGTCAGCAAATCGAAGTTTTCCTACGAAACACTTTACCGAGAAAGATTCGTGACGATGGTGCTATTAGCGACAGTGCTCGAACCATCGATTCCACGTTTCCTTTCCCCGATGCAAGAAGAATATCTATAGCCCACAATGATACGCGTAATGCTCGCGATGAATTCGAAAGGAAACGTACGGCATTGCCCTTGCGACGCGATTTATCGATAAAGCTGAGCGGTGCAATTGCAATTTACGAGGCGTGCGGTCAGCCTTGCGCGAAATGACGTTGCACAAACGTCACGAATGAGCGAGATTAGAGAGCGAGGGGGGGGGGGGTCGGAGGGGTGCGTCTGCGGGGAAAATTCAACAATTCATTCCGCACGACATGGATTCGAGGGTGAGCAACGCGTCCATCGAAAAGCGAGGGAAGATTCGAGCACCGAGTAAACCTCTTGCCACGAGTTACATAATCGGCACGAGTGCATTGCGTGCGTAACGCATCGATGCAATTCGAAATACGCGGAATAACATCGCGAAGAGAGAACGTAAAGCTAAGAGCGACAGAGCTTTTCCCTCGCGAGACAGTCTCTTATCGATGCAGAAGCTCGAGACAATTGCGACAGACTTTTATAGTCGACTCGATCCGCCATGATGTTGCACAATTGCAACCTTGAGGATGGCGTATAACAGAATTCTATGCGCAACGCAAACGCGGACCCACGACAAACCTACGATAACGACGAGTTCTCGACTCGAAAACTCTATAACGCGTTTCAGGAAGCGCAGGAAGTAAATTAATAACCCAGCCCTCGGGAAAGCTTGAGACTCGTGCGCAATAGACGAACTTGGCGGATCCTAGCCTTAGTCGCCTTAGTTTCGAACGACCGATCGATCTTTCCTCGATCCCTTTCCGATCTCGAAATTCCTCACGACCCATAAACGGACGAACGAGAAACCTACGATCCTCTATCCCCCATGCAAATCGATTCATAAGCCAAGGCAAGCTCCTTCGAAGGGAACTCCTCCACATCTCGAGGCTCTTTTTCGCACCACGACAAACATCGATATCGTCACTCCAAACTTGATTTCCCAGAAAGAGCACGATGATGACGCACGTTGAGTCCATATCCCCCGGCACAGGATCGAGATACCGATCCAAGTAGTTTTTTCCACGATACGCATTCACTGCCCCGGCAAGGTCCGTGCGAGAATCGCGTACAGGCGTGGACTCCAGCGGATTACGTACGCGTGATCGCGAGGAAAGCGGAAGCGTGCGCGACGGCTACTACTCGCCGACTAGGCTGGCCGGGCTAAACCGGGCTGTGGAAGAATAAGGAGGCTGCAGTTGCGGCGAATAGCCGTAACGCCAGCCGCGGTGGAAGCAACGAGGAAACGAAGACGGTGAGAACCCTCTATGCAACTGCGATGGTTTAGGCCAGGGGTCGGAAAACGCGGCTCTTGAATTTGGCTCTGCCACGAATAATGACTATGCGCCGTGTAATTTCAATGATGAAAAACTACTTATCGTCGATAAAGAGGATTATTGTCAAATCGTGATGAGTATCTAGGCCTTTTTTTTATTCGATGCTTGAAAAGCATCGATCAAAAAGACGATCACACGGAGTTGGTACAATGAGTACCCTTTTTTGAGTATCGGTGATTATAAGGCGATATTTAAGAGACTACGGACTCGTTCGATGGAACTTGCGGTTTTTGTATTAGAAATTCTCTATTTAAGATTTATACAGGATATTTGAAGAGAAAACTGGGAATATAGGAACCGTGGGTTTTATGAAACCTTTGTAGTCCTCTGTTACTTTGTTAGGTGGCTCTGTAGGGAAGAAAGGGCGGAAGGACTTCTACGGGAATCGTCTTTCAAAACGTTATGAGTTTACAAATTTGATATCATAGTGGAAGAAAAGGCAATTCGGTATATAGGGCGTGTCTATGCTATCGTGTATTATTAGTTCCTAGTTTTTTTGTACAATAGATATCTTGTACATTTGGCTCTCAAACAAAAAAAAATATTGTTTTAGTACTGGCATTTAGTTCTTCTGAAATTCACATTCGCGCGTGGGAAATAATAATAATAATTGGCCACGGTTGTGTGGCTCCAATAATGAAAGGGGTAATAACTAAATAGAATTAATACTATGGATATTTAGGAATCAATTAAGACGGAGAAAAACCGTATAAAGGAAAAGATGTAAAAAAAATATCCGATCATTAGGTAACTGGACCGGGACTTTTTTTTCAGAGCCTAATTTGCAAGAAATCTGTTTTAAAAGTGGATTAACACCAGTAGCTAGTAATACGGGTCCTCATGGTCATTATTCGTGGTAGAGCCGCATTCGAGTGGCCAAAGCCGCGTTTTGTCAACCCTCAGGACAGGCGGACAGAGAAATCGAAATTCCATGCGAAAGGTATGAATGTGAATCGCGCACAAAACGCTTCTGGAGAATTTTCGACGTGATATTGGTGATGTTGGATATTCTGTTATACCAGTGGCGTGGAGTCAACGTTAAAACACTAGGTTTTGTAAGCTAAGATATCACAGCGGTCGTTACAGGAAATTAACATTAAACCTATCAGCCACTCTCTGGACATATTTATGTATACCACGTATGTCCTTGAAGAGAAAGCATATTAAGAAGAGATGTCGATAGATCAATAGAATGATGCACACTTTGTGGTAGAATCATGGAAAATCTCAAAGAATGCCCTCTTACGAAGTACAGGAATTTTTCTAAGACACTACTGACCGATCATTTTGACCGTTTCGGTAGGTTTAGTGTTAAAGAAACGAAGAAGAAAACCTGCATGCAATGTTTTTCTGTGTCGGTGTGATGCAATCAGAAAAATGTTACAAAATCATACGATTTATGGTTAATGGTTGAATTAGGGGTATGGGAAAGATGCAATATTGTTCTATCCATGGAAAGTCATTACACTCCTGGAAAGGGTATATTTTTAAAAATTTGCAAGAATATATCGCGCTTTGGGGATGTCTGTAGATAAGATAATTTGTTCTTTAAGTGTTAATTTTTTCTGCACGTATGGTTTATACCGATTTATCGTAATAATCAGCAAAAACCTGCGAATGTCCTGTACATAGAAAAGATCTATATAACCGCTATTCATCACTCTATTCAGATGAAGCGACAAAAATAAGCGTCGTTTTTGGACGAAATGTGCCAAAATCGTTCTTCCGTGCACATAATAATTGAACGTGATGAAGAAAATCATGTTTCTACAAAAACCATCGTTAATTAAACGTTTTTTTATACCAACCAATTCTTTCCTACAGTTATCGTTTTTCCGTACTCGTGGTTTTTATGCATTTATCGACGCAAAAACAACGAATCCAGGTTTCACCGTAGTAATATATATAAGAATAGAGAAACCGAGCAAGCATGTTGCTAGCCATGCCATTTTTAGGAAACAATAAACATGTTAATCGTTGATTAATCATCCACACAATCTGCGTGTTTCTGTATTTGCGTGCGAATCAGTGAGAATCGTTGAAGAATGAAGATAGAAGAGGAACAGAAAAACGTCAATGACGGACATTACCATGTTCAGACTCTCAAAAATAATTAAGCACAATTTAGCAAAAACTTAAGCACAATTTTTTTATATTGCTATAATGGACTTCATAAAATTATATGAACAGAGAAAAAGAATTTGGACCTATAAGTTCTTCTCAAAATCGTTTTTGCGTTTGTAATTTTATACATTAAAAACTGTAAAAAAAAATTAAAAAACATATTCGGTCGATCGTGCAAATATCAATGCCTTTACAGCTTTTAAGAATGGTAATCAACGTAGTGTCGATTAGGTATGTGTACGTTATTCTTACTTCGATTAAACTTACGCCATGCCATTACAAAACGTAATGGACGTGAAAAACAGAATATCAGAAATCACGGCACCAATTGCAAGTACCGTTATACCATGTCGCAGAGTTTCGATCCACGATATAATACGATCTTCCGCATGCGAACGGCGGTCACACCCATAAATGGAAAAAGATACAGTATCCAAACGATATCTATTATTAGTGGGCGATAAAAAAGCATCGAGAATTTTCTACGAATACTAGGAAAAGCAGTTTCAGCATCCCATCTCTGATTCCGCGCGTTACTAGGGGATTAAAAAACACACGCCAAAGAGACTGAACATAGAATATCTGTTTTCCTCAAATGGGGAACGAATAAATATAGACAATCTATAATAAGCACGGCAGAATAAAATACGTGAACGTCAAAACGAATAATGAACATAGCCGGGGCTCGGAACGAAGCCCGGAAAAGCGAGGCACGAAAGGAATAACAGAATAAGAGAGCAGAATATATAAGAGAGGGCAAAATACGAGTGTAACGAGTACGTAGAGACTCGTGTAAGGACGGGGGCCGACAAAAAAATGGCGATCGGCCGGAGATGAGCCGCGAGAGACGCGTGAGAGAAATCCGAGTCCGTACGCGCAGTTTTCAGGCTGAGTTTCAAGTTCAGCGGTTACGCCTGCAATTGAACCACTTTGCCACTAAACGAGCTCAACGATCGATTCTGCCTTCCACATTGTTATCGCGGCGGGACCGTCCGACAATATAGATATCTTTCTGCAAACGCAGTTTTCCTCCGTCGTCCTGCGAAGTCCGGCGGATCGATTTTTCACGAGCGCATTGTGCACGTACGATAACACCATCCGCGGGGAGAGAGAACCTTTCGCGAAATCGCTCGCTCTACACCGAGGCAAGTCCATCGGGGCGCGAAAGGCGTCGCGGTATGAATTCGCGTCTTGAACTGCACTTCGTTAATACCCGGTACACTGCCTACACGGCGATGGTTCTCGCGAGTTCAGAAAGAGATAAAGAAAAGAGAGAGGGGGAGAGAGAGAGAGAGAGAGAGAGAGAGAGAGAAGGAGGAAAAAAAAAGAAGAAAAAGTCCGGTGCCTCGAGGATCGCGAGGCGAACTAGCCACGACTAATCTGACGATCCGACATTGCGCTTTGAAAAGCGCTTTCGGCGAGGTAACGCCGATGCGCGTTACACAACGCTGGCCGAAAAAGCTGTGCCAAGATGCGTGGCGCGGGGCCACGGAGTATTCGTGTGTCCACATAACCTCGAACATGTTCGTAACGCGAGTAAGAGAAGTGGCACGGGTGCTGCGCGCGCGCTCGCGCTCCGTTTTCGTATTTGGGGTTGCGAAAAAGCCCAGGGATATTTGGCCCGTCCGTATCGGTCACTCCTCGAGACCTTCTTGCCAGGCTGGCTGGCTTACGTGCGCCAAGTGTGCGTGAAGAAACGAAACTGCCGCAAAGGTGTGCTTCAGTTTTTCCCTCTCCCTCTGTGAATGGGCTTTGAGGCTTATACTGCGGAAAATGCCTATCGCGATTGTGCGGAGATTTTCAGAAAAATCCTTCCCCTTCGTTCTCTTCACGATTGCGATCGGTCATTGGTTAACTGTTATATAACGATAAATCGTTTTGGAGGACGTAAATTGTCATGCTAAATTGTTCAATAAGTTTGCGAAATGGAAATCAGAAGACGAATTTATGGTTGTAAACGTGACTTTAGAAGTGAAATACTTTAAAAAGTAAAGAGACTTTAAAAGTTAAAAAACAATACAACTGTTGCTGACAAAGTTGCATTGTTAGCGAATGCGGCAACCCCTGTGTGCACACAGCTTTTTGAAACTTAGAACTTTAGAAATATTGATATTTTGGTTGAGTTTCTCATAAAACATGGAATATTAAAATGACGTCGAAGTTTTAGTTCTGCTGTTGAGGAATAGGCGGCGCTCCACGAACTTATAAAACGACCTAGTACAATCTTCAGAAATTACATCAATTGCGTGCTTTTAGCTTGTGGTTCCTTTCTCTTAGGAATACGAGGCAATGAGAAACAAACGACTATCTATGACTATCTATTACGACACGCGATGGAAGATTTTGTCAAGCGCCTATACTCGCGAATAGCAATCAAATGGTTAACATCCTGCTGCCATAAATATCTATGTCGATAGCTGTTTTCAAGTTATTTTTCAAAGGCCACTGTTTTTAATAAACAATTTAACAAACGCTAAAAAATACACGTATTATGTGTATTCAATTAATTAATGTTAAATCAATGTGTAATTTTCATGTTTAAATTAAAGTATCTCAACGTTTCTTTTTTAATATGACAAGGAATGTATTGGAATCTACTATTTGTGTGCAAGCATAAAACTCGGGAGTTATGCTAATATGGTTTTGCCAATTCGGAGCGTATTTCTCTTATTGAACATTATTATTTACATAATCAAATTAACAATATGAATTAATGTAATTGCGCTCTCGCGACTTTGCTTCGACACAAAAAGCTAACGGAAGGTTAACAATCACTATACATAAATTTCCTTGTAACTGCATTATAAAGAGCTTAGAAATACGCTCGTAAAAGCAAAGTCAGGTCGGAAAGCATAGCATCATTTTCATTCCTTTTAAAATCAAGCAAAGGAACTATATTCCACGCGTTCTTCATAATCATATTGTAATCCATACGAAAAATGTATGTTAATTACATCGTCAGTTGAAATCAAAATTGAAGAATTGATCATTATAAGTAGAAGCTTGTTTCGAAATAGTTGCTCAAGCGGATCAATTAAGAAGCGGAAGCTTATTCCTTACGATCGAGTCCAATCGTCGTAAAATGTACCTCGGACCAATTTATCTCGCCCGAGCCAGATATAATGCCAGAATTCGGTTTGCATGAAATTAATTTCAGTCGCCAGCTGGGAATGCCGCGACTGGAGCTCTGTTTTGCATCCGCGATAAAGACTTTAAATTCCGCTTTATCGAGTAACGTGCTCTCTGGAAATGTTTTACATCGCCAAAACACTTGTTATGCACGTAACTGTACAGCGGAAGTAAAGGAATTTGCTTCCAGCGTGCACTTTTATCATTTGTACAAATTATATATGAAGTATAACTCACGAATAAATCGCATTACTCGTTTACTTCGTCAAGTGTACTTCGTGCGCGATTGAAATGATACGTAAACGTTTTTTTTTAATTTCGCGAATATTTTAGTAAATATGTATGTAATGTACTACACGTCGTTGTGCAGCATAATATCCATATTACAGATATTACAGAAGTACTGAATTTTGCGCCTCTCAATTACGATCCCAACTAATACGAGTCAATCAGCCAAACAAAGTTTCAGAAAACGAGGATGTTTTTTACTCGATCAATCGTTAATCTAAAGTACCGTGCAATTAATCTGAAAATTTCTGTTTATATATTTATATTTTTGTTGCGTTTTTGAGCCTTACCTTAGTCAACTGTCAATAATAAAATATAAATTAACAGTATAAAACCCAAGTAATGATCCCTTGCAAACATGAATGCACAACGAACATAATTAATCTATTTTTATAACATGTCAATATATGGACATGCAAACGTATTTTTGTGATAGCTGTAAAGTCTGGGACACGAGAATTATGTTTTCGAAGAGCCGAGGGAGTAATTATGGAACTATTTAGAGAGTGATATATTTCCTAATCACCTGTATTATATCATCAACCTTTGTACATCAAGAATTCTCGACACTTTAGATAAATATTTATATCTAAATATATAGACTTTTAAATATTTCAATAAAACTCGTTTACGAACAATGCACCAAAACGCGAACGACGTTTATTTTAATTACGTAGAATTATTAATAATTAATATTTAACAAGTTATTTTTCAAGCAATGAAACTTGAACTTGCTTCCAATAGTATTACTTTCAATTCATTCAAGTATTCCTATCGACAGGTTCATTTTCAACAAACAAGTCACTTGCTGAGTGGTGACATCGTTCCGTGTCGGACCGATTTTTCGTTGTTTTCGGACGTATTTTTGATTTTCGTTCAAGCCATGCGCGGTGTATCTCGCCACGCCATTACGATTTACTTTTGACGTATGTCTTACAATTTTTATAATTGATACAAAAACAATTCCTTTTTAATTTTTAATTTTGCAAGGAATAATTTATACAACCCGAATGGAAAAATCAGTGTGGGGTGTATACATCTCGCGCGATATGGATCGTTTGATTGTGCAATTTTTCAAGTATTATATTGTATAAAAAAAATGGATTCCTAAACTACACGGTCAACACACTTTTTGCGCGACTGTAGGTCACAGAAGGAGCGATCGATCTGTAACGTACATAGATGAGCATTGGGCACGTTGAATAATGGCTTGTTGTGCGCTATCTCTGCTTTAAAATAATAATCATAGATAATCCTAGTTATTAAAACCGTGATACTGGTGCACGTTCATGAATTGCAGCATCTGACGCATGGGGAGATTTCTATTAATATGAGTGAATATATATGGCAGTCAGACATTTCCTAGAAGATCAACATTTAAGTACAGATCAGTAATACATAAAATAACATAAGCTATGCGCAATGACAGTGGCAAAACCACAGTAAAAAGCATAATCGATTGGAAATTCTGCGTATGAAGTATATTTAGACATTGAATTACATAATTAATGCATGACTGGGCGAATTAATATAGAACGATATTAGATTATGCTCTTAAAAAAACGTAAGCATATTTCACTGATTTAAGAGCGTGCATTTTCAAACCGACAGTACACACTGTGAATATTTCGTAATTATGAATGCCTATCGATCGCAATAATATGCATAGGAGAGATCAAAAGTTGACATACAGATCAAAATCCACCATTTGATTTGATGTACGTATATCGACTATTACATCATCCGGACCTTGTTGCGCATCTATGTTCAGCCGTAAAGCCAATGCTAAGATCGCCCAATAAGTATAGCAAACGCAGAAAGCTTGCGTGCAAGGGGATACAAATACAATGATCGCCATTTTGACATTTATACATCAAAAGGGATGGACGTCCAAAGAAAAAGCACCCATACCGACAGTGACATTGGAAATGGACCTTTTGATGCTACATGGACTATGCCGCGGAGCAAAAAGCAATGAATTCCACCGTTATTGTAAAAAGTACGTCGTTGGATGGTGCGTTACGAAATTGGAGTGTAAGCGCGTAAGCACATAATGTCAGAAACGCAATACAGAGAGAAGTCGCAGAAGCTACGGAGAGGACAAATATCTGTGTGGGACGGTGGTGAGCAGGTGTACGGTAAGAAAAGGAGAAGGCCAGCAGAAAAAAGAGGGAGAAAAACAAATAGCAGCCTCCCTTGGCAGGTGAATCAAACCTGGGCCGACTTAATCTTAGACCACCGCTAGCGTATCACCACTGCCAGCACTACCACTACCATAACCACTTTCGTCATCCTCGTCGGCACGCGGTGACATATGCCTCCGCAACAAAAACATTGTTGGCGCACGAACTAAAGCGCACACGCAACGAGGCGTACGTAGCCCACTGGCCGTTCACCGCACGCGACCTGGCTATGGAAAGGAAACGGAAATAGATCTGCAGACGGAGACGTACTCTTCCCTCAAGCACTATGTAAGCGCGCCTTTAGGTCTCCTAGCTTCTCGTGGAATAACAACGTATCGCGCGAGAGAGCGCACCTGCGCGGTGGTGTGCCTACGTTGTTTTCTCGGTCGCGGCCCGTTTGTCCCTGTCGTGCCACCACCTCACCTCTCCCTCGCCGAGCCCTGGTTTCCCCCACCACTCACCTCACGGCACCCCCCACCCCACTCGCTCGACTGGGAGCTCCAGTGCCGCGATGGTGGGGGCTAAGGGGGCCGGGAGGGGAGGCAGGCGAATTACTAGGAGGCACCTTCCACGCAACCCCTCCCCTCCCGTGGACCCGTAACACCACCCACTGTGCATCACCGAGAGAGCCGATTATCGTTGAGACCAGGACGACTCTTCTACTCGATACAGGCACAGCGAAACACGCACGTCCAACATGGCCGACACATAACCAACCAAATTCGAACGATCGGTCATAACAAGAAGTGCAATTACGTAACGCAAGCGAGATTCGTACCGCTGTGTGCTTATCGATAAATTCACCAAGCCTTGCTGCCCGCGTGCACAATAGCTGCTGGACCTTTATAAGCTCGAACGATAGCGTTAAAAGATTTTTAGCTGCTGTACGGACAAGTGATATCGACAAGCTGAGGAATCCATGTAGTCTGATATCAAAGGTTAATATTCCGTATTCTATGATGAACGTTAGTAGCTGTTAATGGACTACTTTTGGAGCATAATGGGCTATCCTAAAGTTGCTATGCTCTTGGCACTAATGCCATGAGAGGCGAATAGAAGTATATTCATCTTCCGATGTTAAATAACGTTAATTGATTATTTAAAGATCAACGAAGCGACACTAAAGACATTCAAGCTCGACCGACTGAACCAATTGATGGAAAAATTTAATTAAGCTTCTACTAGTCGGAGAGAATAAAACGTTTGTTGAAATATAATTGGATACGGCATTTGTTAATTGAGACGCGTGAAGGGCACAATGCAGCATAGTAAACCGGTATAAGATTGGCTGCCTGACAAGCTTGCAGTGCGCAGTTGGCTTGTCTCGACATAAAAAGAATTTGTGAAGTGACTACGTTAGCCATTGGCATACCTAAAACAATGCGAGCGATCATGTCACGTTTGCAGGAAAAGTACCGTGCGTTAATGCAATTGTTGGCCGGTAATGTACAAATGTGTCATCGTTTCCGTCTGCATAACGACACCTTTAACCCTGATGATATCATAATTTTCACGTCCAGATTCTTGTCTTAATTCCTTTCTAAACATTTTGTACGTACATTCACACACTTGTCTGCATTTTTCTATTATGCTCCTTGCATAATAAATAAAATGTTGCTTGTCATTTAAACACACAATACTTGTAATTTGGTACGTTTATTAAATATGCCGTAAGACTGACATCGATTAAATTTTTACGCATGCTCAACATTTCATTTAATATTGTGAAATACTAGACTATATGACTTTTCTTGTTAATGGAATCCAAAAAACGCGTTATAAAAAGCGTTATAGAATAATGTAGAACACATTTGAATTTTAATTAGTTACAATTTCACTTATTAGCAGCAAGTACTGCAGTAAGAAGAGCTCTTATAAGTGACTTTTCCTTGGAAATAATTCTTTATCGGAGCAAAAAAATAGGAAATTGCCGAGCCACACATTCGATACTTTAATGACATTTTAATTATAAAGTAACGTCTGTCCTTTCAAACGCGCAGTTTTAAATTACACGCGGCACGTGTAGGAACCGCGCCTCATTGACGCTAATGACGCTGCAACATTTTGATAGGTAGACGGCGAAAAAAACGTGCCATGAATCTTGATACTAAAATTACCAGCCATTGTCGTAACGTATTTCCATACAAGGCAAATATGCATGAAAAGAAAAAGAAAGGGAGGAACACAGTAATCAAAATATTTCTCGTGTAACATTTATACTATATTGTCATTCCAACAGTTCTTATGACACGAAACACAATAATTCAAAATATTCAAAGACTTCTGAACTGTGCAAGACATATAACTTAAGGTACGCGCAGTGTTTTGAAAATTTCAATCACCGACTGCACTAACCGTGAAGGGGCGAGAGTTGCTTATTTACACACAGCAACAAAGTTATGCAAACTCTCGAATAATGAAGCCTCATAAATATTGGCAACTTCTCTAAGAGATGATAGACTGGTAATCTTGAGTGTTTTGATCATTCCAACAATTGCGAATGCTCACGCCTTCCTGAAAGCGCAGACGGATAACCGTGCGCCGCTCGAAGGCCGCGACGTCGTTTCTGGCTGTAAAACGAACTTTTCTACTTACGTACAGAGTACGCCAGAGATGCACGCGGGAAGTCGAAGCAACACGTGGCCCTTGGAAATACCCGGTGTAGACGTGGAATCGATTGTCCTAGTCGCGAAAGTCCGTAACTCAAACGCTCTCAAGCGGCTCAATGTCATGGCTTTTAGCGCTCGTGATGAACATCAAGAGTGAAAGTAACAAGATTCTGTCGATTTTATCCATTTCACATGATCGATTACTAGGTGTATACGAAACACCAATAGGGAAATCCTTTGGGATGTTGAAATTATGCACAGCTATCGCATGGAAAAAGGTTTAGAGACGATCCAAGAAGAATCGTGATCTCGATCTAGAACTTTCTTATTATTCTATAACGCGATGCAACTATTAAGTTATTCGATTGATACGCTGTATCACAAGTTAAATATTATTTTTTCACTAATTTTCCATCATAATTTGAACGACTGTGCGATGGATAGCCGATTATTTACTATTTCAAGACTACGTATTATCAACTGTTGATAAGTACAGTCAAAGGCGTAATAAAGTAAATGGCCAAAGGAACGCGAGTGTGGAATTAAACTGCACAGAAGGCGACAGTTAGAGGTGTAGAAGTTAGACGAGTAATACAAAACACCAGTTTGACTACTAAGTTTCCTAACCGCTTTAAGTAAGCTACGTATATCGTGGATCTATATAGAGGAAGCAAGTTGCAAGATGTGTTCGACGATAGGTAGATCGAGTAATTGGATCTATCAGCCTTGCTGCGATTGGCAGGCTGCTAACAGACCCGTTTCAACACCCTCCGTCCAGGAAATGGCAAGGACTCGAGATCCTATAATGCCGCTCTTAAGTTGACCCTAATTTCTCGGGATGCAATCTGGTTGCAATTTCTAAGTAACCGCAAATAGCAAAAGCAACGCCAAACGTTGCAGAATTACAAGGTCGGCGTGCCAGTTTGACTGCAGAAATTTGAAAACTACTCGGAAAAAGGCTTAACCCTTTCGATCATACGTTCCTCATATGAGGACATATTAAATGAATGCTTAGTACGCGTTAAGTCGATCAATTTGTCCGTTTGTAAACGTTGTTTTCATATTATCACAAGCATGGATTCTATTGCAAAACAGTGTCGACCTCTTCTGACAATTTGTGTTATCATAAAACAAAACTAAATGCGCATATTCAAGTGGACTCTTCCCAGCTACCTTTCTACATCCCGCGAACCATGAATAATTTTGGACAACTAACGATTAAGAAAGATATACGCTGGAGGGAAAAAGGACTCATTTATATATATAAATCAATAATAATAACAGAATTAAAGTTAAATTTTTCAACTTATACCACACCCACTTGAACATAATGTCCTCTCTTGGAGCCGCGTTACATCCCTCTTGGAGACCCCCAAGGTATATTTCGTACACCTCAAAAATCATGATTTACTTCCAAAGAACCTATTAGCAAAGCCACGATCTTTTTTCAAGGGGAAATAATTCGTAACTGAAAGGGTTAAACAAGCACGACGAACCTTTCATGGGTATATTTGATCTCTCAGTAGCATTACGGATGATTAAAGAAATTTAAGACCCTCAAATCTTAGATCGATACCATCCTCCGATGAAGTGACTTTTTATTCGCGTACAATTTCCCACGGCGTTTGGTACTTTGATCTTTATCGTTATTACGCCAATATGCTCGCACCGTGACGTCAATCTTCCCTCCCTTCTATTCCTGTTCATCCCCTTGCATCCCCTTGGCTCGAGGGAGGAGGAGGCACGGGAGTGGAACGGCACCTTCTAGTCGATAGAGGCGAACCACGCGGAGGAGTTCTCGAACGTGTCTGTGCTCAGGCGCACACGTACAAGCCTCGGCCTTTGTACCTGCGCGTATCCAACTGATTTACCTCTATGCCACCATCTCCTCCACTTTCCATAATTAGTCGATCGGAAATTGTAACGATTTCACGTTACTCATCAACGCCATTCTGATTAAGCGTTTACGCTCGAGGACTTTTTCGGCCGGGCAAGGTTTTCGCGAATGTGACGAGTGTCTTACAGGTACCATCAAATTATCTGATATACCAATTAACTTATCAAAATGTTATATTGTAATAGTCGATCTGTGTGTACACCTTTAAGAATATCATTTTGTAAGATTAAATTCTGGATTGTACTTTTGTATGATAATTTATGGAACACTGACCAAGATGCATTCCTGGCTTATCTGGACGTGTTTCAGAATAGTAGGTTGTTTCGTGTTCTACCTCGTTTGTTTTGACTGGAAGACACTTACAATCCTTCTCTGTACCTATAAGAATCACGCGGAGCTTTCCATTTAGCTGAATTTCGTCAGCATTGGAGGTCAACCTTGAAGCTCGGTCTCGTGGCTGTCGAAAATCGCCTTTCAACTGGTCTACTAAAATTTTTCTAAACCGCAAATGTTTGAGTGGCTGTTCGCTTCTGTGATTTTTTACTAGTTTGTGGATAGTATGATAATTAATTAGACAAATTTCCAATTTCCCAAAAAATAGCTTGCGCCACCACAAAAATTGCTTGGATCGTGATTCGATCCTGTCCATTCCAAACGATCGCCCGTCTGTGGTAGCCGAGTGATTCGCAAGAGACGTGAATCATCGGGCAAAGGAGATAAACAAGAGTTTCAGACACGAATCTGATTCGTTCCTCGTGATTAAGCTCGTGCGTTAGAATGACGTCTCCCAGACACGAGAGTTTTTCCTGGCAATAAGCAACGCACACGTTCGTTACTCGCCGTTACTTATTGTAATGTTAATCACAAATTGCGACGGTTAATGTGCTCGTCTCACTAATTGAAAGTACAACTTCGCGGAATGATTTTGCGTAAATTAAACCTTCGAGAGAATGTTAAGCACCAAAGAACGCCCGCTATTCATCGAGCATTCCAATGTCAAACTCAACGGAAACGGCTGTTGTCCTCCGATGTTATTCGGAGAATCGAATCTCTGATGGCGGTAATAAATATAATGACATATTTGTTCCGAGCCGGAAGCGCCTGAAGCCTATGGTTATTCGAAGATTTGACCAGCAACGAAGAAATAATGCAAAAAATAACCTAAAGTAATGACTGGATTTCAACGAACTTGGCCAATGCGAGTACTTATTTTTAGCGATACGTTGGAAGTAATGTTTAGGCGCGAATTTACGATCGGATATACACCACGACATACATTACTATTCAACTCGTGAACGCACAAAGATTCGAGAACCGCCCATCAAGTAAATACGTATTAATGACGATGCGAGATGATTGGTATACGATTGGGAGCTCAACAAAAAAGCAGGAGAATTGTACCGGTATCTTTCGTATCTTTCGTGTTGATTTTACGGACATCAAGGGAGTATTATCCGAGAAAGCATCGGGGATTTCGTGGAGATGTGTAACACAGCCTGTGCGAAATATTACGGGTGCAGAGCGAAGCGGAGCAGAAGGAGGCAAGGGAAGCGGTATCGATCCAATGTAATCAGCTTTTACTCTCTCTTGTATGCAGTAGATAGGGTTGTCCTACGAAGCTCCAACCTTGAAGCGCATTACGAACAGGGCGGCTTGCCTAGCGGAAAAGGGCCAAGGTCGTTCTAAATTTTCCTCAAACGCCATATAAAAAATAGATGTGTTTATCGGTTTAAGATGAAATTGAAAGTGAAATAATCCTCGTGCAGCGTACGATGAAAATACCACCACGAATACCGCTTCGCCCTCCTATCAATCCCACGTACACCGTTAATCCACGTTAATTTTCCTCGTGAGCTAACCATTGAGATTCTCTCAACGTGTGCACGCTCAATCCTAGACGACACACACGTCAAATATACTTCTACACATCGAGTACCAAATAACATTCCCAGCATTAACCCCTTGGCCTCAAACGACGCGACTAATATCCTCTTATAACGCAGTACAACTACACGTTGTACAAAATGAAACTCTTAGTTTCCTTCAAGTACGTTCAAAAAACGTAACGCGTTCTCTCGCTTTTCAGCCATCACTCAAACCGATCGAGTGTAACCATCGAGGATCCTGTCCACGAGAAAACTAAACTCGATTGATTCTTGCATCAAGGGATTAATCGGCGCCATATGAAAACACTTATTCCTTACTCCGAGCCAGTGAATCCCCAGGGTTCCTCGAGGATCTTTCTAGGAGTACAGCGCATGCCATCTACACAGAGGCGAGCCTGCTATATGCGTAACAAGGTGGACTCTTCCTACTGCCAGGAACTGAAGATCAGGCAGCGGCCGTCAGGGGTTGACCCAATTTCGGTCATAGGTTGGCGTTTGACTGTCTGACCTTTTCCCAGGAGAGTTCCTGGCGACAGTGCGCGCGCGAGTAAAGGGAGGGGGGGGGGAGGAAGGGCGCGCGAGAGGGGCTGTGGGGGATAGAGCGAGAGAGAGAGAGAGAGAGAAGGGAGCCGACGGCAGGGCGCATGTTTACGTGAACGAAAGACGGGGAGAGGGGAAGAGCGAAATAGATAGGGGGCAGGCTGCATCTGGAAAGCCTGGCAAATTTCTGCGTAGGTGTACCAATGGTGTAGGTGGTGGAGGTTCGCCAGGCAGGTCTGAGCCAACCGGTGAGGGGATAAACGAAAGTGGGTCACCCCTGGGAACAGTAGAGCCTGGCTCGTTTCCGGGAACACACCGAGCGCCTGCGAATATTGGCTTTCCAATGGTTGCCAGGGCGAAAGTTCTCGCTGGCCGTGAAGGAAATATTTAAATCGTACAGATATGCCGATCAAAGATGGGATTATGAAATTAACTGTGGAGGCGCTGGGAGCAAAAAATGAACGGACCCAAAATTCGCGGATCTTCGGATATGAAGGTCCAATATCACGTTTTTAGACTACCTTACCGTATCTGCGTATTGCATAACGCGAGTATACGAACGGTCACAGGTGTTATACGTGCACCTTAAAAAGAAACCGTTGTTTATTCAGTATGGTAATAGGATCCTTCGTACAGCGTCGGAATATTTAATAACAAAATGTGTTTCCAATAACCCAAAACTTGCAATGTGGTAAGGAATGAGAAATTATATTATACGCTATATGCTATTTTATGCAAACCGATAAACGACTATAAAATATTTTATAACATTCATATGTAATAGAGTTACTCACCATCTTTCGTTGTTTAAAAATTGTTTTACGTACTGTATGTAGCGAACAAACAATTTTTTGACAAGAAACTATAAAAAAAGGGTTTAGAAATAGCATTTATAAAATCGGAAAATCGTATAAAGTGGATCAGCTGTTGTTAAAGATCCAAAGCTTAATTGCGTAATGCTTGTATTACGTGACAATATCTCCTCCCTTCCTCTTAACCGCTCTTAGAACTCGCGTCGTTGTGTGAATGCATGCAAAGCCTCTAAAGTACAAGGCTACGAGCAGCCCAGTAACGTATAAAACGCGGGCACTCAGTAAAATGAAATGCCTTATAAATTGAAGTTGCAAACAATCCCTGCTGATAACTCTTTCATATTAAAAATGGGAAGATAGATCGCTTTTATTCCACTGCAAGTCTTCCAAAGCCCTGACATTACGACGAACGTACGAAAAAGCACTGCTGTGCATCATTATCGCCTGACGAGGCTGAGACAAAAGTAATCCTACTCGAAAAACATAACGCACTCGCCAGGATCATTATTAAACGAAACACCGCGCTTTTGCGGACGTAATATTCCGCGCAAATGTAACATTCCAAATCCACAGAGCCCAGGGACGATCGTTTAATAATCCTGAGCGGACACATTCTTCGAGGCATCACGAATTGCGCATTTCATAATCCGCGTTCGAAATCGCCCAGCGTATATATGCGCATTGGCGTACAAGAAGGGCCTGCCAATAATACACCGAATGCCGCCGCACGAGAAAGAAACGTTTTTCGGCGAGCGCTGCCAAAAATCCGCGTTGCAATTCTGTCGCTGCTGAAGGTTTTACGTAACGGGACACATCTCCGTCGTGCTCCCCTGCTGCCTTTCCAGCGGAGAGAGGGGAGGCCAGCATTTTTATCCTTCACTCTCCTTCCCCCTTTCTCCCCCTGTCTCACTCCCTCCACGGGTTTTTCTTGTAACGCAACGTCGAATGACGTGGCGGTTAAATTTTCCGCAGAGTCGCGCGGATGATATTTACGGCTTCCACTCCGCGCGCATTCGGCGCGGCCGTGGTCTCTTTCTCGCCAGAAGTCTCCCTTGGCTGGCCGGCCTGGGAGAACTTTCTGCAATTTTGCATGCATCGTATCTCGCGATTTCGGAAAATCCGCGAAACAGAGCGACAAAACACCCTGGGCATCGATCGAAAGACGATTCGAAATTGATTCGATGTGCCACCGGATGACGATGGTGGCTTTGATCCAGGCAAGAACCATTTATCGACGTGCCGATTGTCATAATGCGATGCCATTTAAATGTTATGCAATTCTTCTGTAATTCCGCAACTTGCGCTGTAAAGTTTCTTGTGTCTTATTTCTCTCTGTTTTCCACGTCGATGCCTGCCAACTGTATTACTGTTCTCCTGGTTATATTATATTTGTACGTAATCCTTGAAAAGTGCCCCTGCTGTTGTATATTATTTACTGCTAAGGTCCGTTCTTCCTTTCGTCTTCTTTGATTTGGCACATTTGTAAGTACTTTTTACGTCATGGAGAAAATTAGTCACGGTTAGTTTTAGTATGCATATTAAAATTTAGAGAGGAATCGATTTCTCTGTATAATAGCTGTATTACGTTTTTACAAAGCAAGCGTTTTCAATTACTTGTTAATTACGTATATTCAAAATCACATGTAAGGAACTCTACGTTTCAATATTGTCGTCGACTATAAAAATGCACGTTTGAACTTGGTTTACTCAATATTCCTTATGCACGGTTGAAAAATGCTTCTATTCTATGCACAAAAATGCTTATAAATCACTGATTAATAAGTTTTCACGTTATAGTGACCTCGTTTTGAATTAATTGTAAAGGACCAATCAAATGCTATAGTTCCGACGAGCCAGCTTTAGAAAATATTAACATCACTCTTTGAATGCGTACAAAATTTGAAAATATAATTATAAATATCGTTCCAAGTGCTATATATTCTGTGGATTCCGAATTGTAAACCAACTGATCAAGAAAAAGATTCTTCACACAAATATATCTTTATAATTCTACGTCGTACATGCAAAAAAAAACCATCTGTATAAAGTTAAGAAGTAGCTAATTTATTATAAATATTCAATACATTTAGACTATTACTAAACTAGTATGAAAATTGAATGAAAAACGTCCTTATGCTATAAGTAATCGATTAGTCATTATTTATGCGGTGAGAAGTACGTTATGTTAAAGAAAGAAAGAACAATCAATTCTAGAAATTGTTTAACTTGCCGAGGAGGAAACTTATGCACCCCCTGAACCTGGAATGACTAGGAGTAAAGGCTCCTCCCTAAGCTAGAGAATCAGCTGATTGGCCGCCAGAACATCAGCTGATTTTGACAGCCCGGGCGACCTTGCATACGTTGTAAACCAATCCGAATGCACGGCGTGACTTCACGTTTGCGCACGCGCGCACGCATCGACGCACGTTTGCGCGTGCACTAATTTGAATTAATTAGTTCAACGCACTGTGCATATCGATGCGAAAAATCGCCTGATTTTTGCCACATTAAAAAATGATCGTACGTTGTATGTTTCTCATAAGATTTTATATAAATCCTGTGGCATAATTGAGCAAGAGAGATATTCTATAAATAATGTATTATATGGTTAAACAAATTGCTCATCTTTTACGCTATACATTTTTTATAAATAAATTGATCTGGTACGTTCGAGCAAAAATGATATTAGAACAAAAGTAAAGGTCATAAACCGCTAAATAAGTTCATATTTAATAATAATTCAGAGATCTTTGAAACATAATTTGCAAGGAATTCTTATCAATCTCCTCTACTTTGTATCGCGTATATCATTATAAAACAGGCAATGTCTCGATTCCAATGAATAGCCGGTAGCAAGACAACTGCCACGAGAGTAAATTAGGTTAACGAGAATTGGAAGAGCGGTCATGAAGTATCAAGGGCGATAGAGCAAACCTCTCTCGAGGATTCACCGCGTTATGGCAACACTGTGCGTGTGCCTGCGCGTTCCTGGTGTTGCCAGATTAGCTATATCCATTCTGGGGTCTCGAGCGACCCCGATCAATAATTCATTTCCCAACTGTCACGCCCTCGTTTGGTCTCACACGTACACGACTCGACGCGTGCAAGCATTTGGACTATCTCCGATAGCGAGATTTATCCAAACCGTTTTCATACTCGAATGGCACATATATCGAGGTAATCAAAAGAATTTTCCCTCTTTACAACCACAGCCGCACACAACGAAAAAAGATTTTGTGCAAAGTCGTGTCCTGCTGCCTACTCGTAACGTCAAGATGCGTTACGTAAGCAACGAAACAGCGGTCAGGGCATGTTGTAATCGTTAATCTTGATGTTCAAAAACTTAGGAAGATAAGCAAATAAGTTCCTTCCGCATAGCTCTGCCTGTACAACGCGCTTCCTCTTGCTTTCTTTACGCTCCAACGTTTATCGTTAGTTCGATCCCTAGGCAGGTTGGAACATATTATTGGCTTTGTCAGGACTCACGACAGTTTGGGCGGCCAGCTGGTAACTAATGAGTTGCTAACGCCCCCAGAAAACTGAGATACCACCAGCTGTGTTCACCCGCTTCATTACCTACCGAGTGAACGCAGAGTGGCTCCCTGTTCTCCAAGAGCCTGATTCGTTGGTTCGTTCCCTCCCTTACCGACGGTGCGAGACGCGCGGCACCGTTACTCTTCGTGTTTCTTCGTGGTTAATACATTAAAATCGAGAGAACTGCCTTGTGCTCAGCACGAGGCCGCGATGGATAGACCGAGTATCGTTGAAATTGTATTACCGGCCGAGCGTGAAAAAGGACAAGCAGGGGAGCTCGCGATTTATCTTCTCTGAGCGATTGAGCGATCAAAATTTGAATAGTTTGAATGATAACAATTCGAACGAATCGGTAATTACGTTCTATCTGCAACTTCACGTATTTGACAATATGTGAAGTAAATTGCTCTTGCATACGAAATTTAATTTTCCTAAAAATATTTTTTTTTCTCTGTTGCTCGCTCGTCGAAACGTTTAAATATTAAGTTTTATTAAATATGGGTGTAAGACAACAGAATGTCTACTATACATAATGTTGCGGAAACAAATATTGTGCTATTAACACGTTTCGTGCTACATGAGGCGTATACACCCTATGCTAAGCCTTCCATTCAGACTATTTAAAATTTTCCTTGCAAAACGAAAAATTAAAAAGGTGATTTCTTTAATGATTCTTCTTTATGGTTATAAAAATCTTGACTGATTCTTCTTTACTGATTATCAAAATCGTAAGACTTACGTTAGAAACAAATTGTTATAGAGTGGTGAGATACCCCTCCCCCCCGCCCATGGTTTGAATGAAAATAGAAAATAAGTTCAAAAATAACGAAAAATCGTTCCAGAACGGAACGTGTTAATAATGACTTATTTTGCTTGATGCGATTGGAATGGCCGTTTTCTAGCGTAATATTTAATTTCCCAAACAAATAGTTCAAATATCTTCAGCATTTTATCTTACTATGAACATTACCAAAGATCTAGGATTATCGTGCTGAATCTAATTTCGCGTGCTGCGAGTTTGGCGTCGAGACATTATTAAAGATGAATTGCTACAATCATGCTGCTCATAATTCTCGATCATTCCTATCACTTTTTATAACAACGTACTAACACTTTGCTCCAGAGGTTCAAAAACGTTAATAATCGAAATTTCTAAGGTAAAGAAATGCATCGTAAACCGAAAACAATTTACTCTTGAGGTATAAACAAATGAAATGATATCAACTTCGAAGAGAACGATCGGCAAAAATTCGGCTGAAAGCACATAATCCTCGCTATATTGAGTACTGTATTACCAAATGCAATACTTCGATCGATAAAATAACGAATTATGAGAAACAGAAATTATGCGCTGGGATTCGATGAAAATGCTGATAAGTGATCTTTGGGCCCAAGAACATTAAGTCCGAAGATCGAGATGGTGCTTGCACGATCGATGCCTGCCACGAATGGTCCAAGGTCCTTATATAGGTGAGGAAAGTAAAGAATGAGGCGGACGGCGCTTAGGGTGGTAGATCCACAAGCTCGTTATCAAGAATTTCGCTACGCTGTGCAGTAATGAAAATGACCATAGTGCCCGACCGTTGTAAGTTGATAAGCATGTAAAAAATAACCCTGCTTAGCTGTGTACGTAAAGATTATGTTGCTATAATAAACTTTCACCCCTTCCTCATACACAGAAGTCACGATGGTACTTTGTGAAAAACATGTTTCGTTCATCTGCGGACGGAACACAATGTGCGTTATTTTATTTGACAATTCAGGAATTTATTGGTGTGGAAGCGGTGCACTACGACATATGAAAATAGAATGGATGACGAAGCACAAACATCCAAGGTCCAAATGACAAAACAGTTGCTTCGATTATCCATGTGCGATTTAAAAGTCTCGTGCTTAACTCTCCACATTTTACCCGGTATTATCTTATCGAATGTCTACACCGCCGTATTCTATCTTTAACGACGACGCACACGACAGGCGGATACGCACACAACCTGCACTAACCTGTGCCGCCGATCAAACATCGGCGTGTTTGCTGCATACGTTAACTGCAGCCCGCCGAGTCGGGTTTCAGGGTCGACGATAAGTTGGTCAAATCAGGGTTATCGCAAAACTTCTTTTTTCTGCATTACTCACCATTAGGAATTTCGCAAAAGCATATCTCTCGCGTCTCTGCTAAGTACTCGCCTTTTTTCTCTCTTAACGGTAAGTCCAGCGTCTATTTTTGTTAACCGATATCGTCCATTTTTTGGTTATCTAACATTTTCGTTATTTTATCTGCCCAGTTTTTATTATAATTGTACTTTGGCGCCGTGCGAATAATTCGGAAAAATTTCTGTTTGTATTTATATTCATTGTCGTTATCTTTTAGAGTACCTCTTCACATCCTATATGCCGATACATAGCACTTCCTGCTGTTACAGGTCTACATAGCGTATATGTATATATTGTTGACCTTTTCGTTATTATATCTAAAGCGAAATCTTCGTTCGCAAAGTGTCTGGAGATTCTAAAAATTCGTGGAACATTATCGAGCACTGGAAACGAGCCAATAGGAGATTACGGCAGAAAGAGAGCGTGTCTACGCGTATCGACGCGTACGAATGATGTCACATTGTGACGTATATCATATATGCACGCACGAGATTTGCTGCGATCACGATGGATTCTAGTGATATAAAATAAATACTTGGCGTAAATAACTTTGATGAATCGCGGACAATGTTTGCGATAAGAATCTAATCGAAATAGCGCCATAACACGAAGGAGCACATCCCAATCGAACCGTAGTAAACAAAGTATTGTTCCCTTACTTGGATGCAGAAAAATATTCTATCTCACTGGAATCCTACGCCAGAGCAGCGTGTTGGCAAAGTAGTACGAAAAAATAGCAAAATTCACTTACAGTCTACTGCTTGGCTCGTTGCTGGCTTCATCCCCTTCTATTCGATAGACCTTTCCCGACATGACGTACTCGAAGCTGTCCGCTCTAGAACCGCCTTCTTGTTCCGTTGCGTTCCACTCACCCCCATCCGGATAACCATTTTCCCTGAGAGTCGTGGCTAAGACCAGACGAAATTTGTCACCTGAGGACACAAACGAACGCCTGATAATATGCACAATCGCATTACATACACGCTAAACAGTATCGCAATCTGTCAAAAGTTCTGAAACGAAGTAGGACAACTTAGAGTACATAATTATATTCCTCGAACAAGGATGTTAACAGTTTTCATCGAGGAACATCAGTGTCAGCCTTGTTTATTCTCAATAATCCTTTAAACTCCCGATCGGTTGCCAATGTGCGCTCGAAGGAGTTCTTATTAAAGAAGAAACCGAAAGCGATCATTAGCAGCCGACCGGAGAACACGGTTCCGATAATAGACTTTCCGCGAATGCGTCGAAAATACATTGGAGCGCTGCAGTTGCACGCTTGGCCGCTTTTGCGGGGATTCACGCGTGCGTTTGATCCTGTAAATCGGCGGACCCGCCCTATCCACGGCACAGCCGGCATTTCGAGGTATACGCAAAAGGCGATGCATCGAATAAACGTAATCTTAAGTGTGAAATTTGCCGCACCCACGATCGGTTACGCGAGGAGATTAGCAAAAGTCGTGAACGCCGCGCCGATTCGGCCATTTAAGCTCGGTAGGAAACGGCGCAGTAAGAACGAAAATGTTAGCGTACCACGATGACGTACCGCGTTGCTGGTTATGCAAGCGATCAGCGAGGCACGTAAGCTCGCGGAAATTGCTGATACGATGTAGAATATAACCGAACGGTAGCGAGGGTTACCGATTCGTTCCGAAAGCGAAACTTCCTACGCGGCCACTGGAATCGAATGGATTTACCGTCGGTTTTAGACGAGACGTAATACTAGAAGTAGCATAAATGCAGAATTAATGCCTTTCGATAGAACTTCGATGTATAAAAGTTAATGGATGTCCGAGGGAGACGCGTTTAAGCATACCCTAATGGAGTCGATGCGAAGGAAAATGCATCGATACTGAGATAGACGAGTGTAAGGTAAGTAAGGTAGCGAAGGACATAGGAATGCAGAAGTAGACGGTACGATGATCGAAGGCATAACGAACTATGGAAACTGTAACGCGCGAGAAAATGAAAAGCGTACGTGCCGCGAAGAATTGAGGTATAGAAACGAGAGTTAGGCGATACGAGGATTGTACAATTTTCCCAATACGTTCGGCAAGTTGCAACCTACGTGTCGTACGTTTGATTCACGAATGTCGCCGCCGCACACAGAGACACGAAGAACAAGGGTCAAGGTTAAGTCCAAGCTATATCGAGGAAGGAAATATAGTGCTTCGATCGATGTTACCGGGTAGCGTAGAGAAGCAGAAACGAGATGCGCGAAATTAGGAATGATTACGTTACAAAGGCAGGAGTGCTTACATCAGGATGACTCTATAAACGTTACAGATTATTCGTTCGGGCAATAGTCCCTCCTCCGGCCCTCCCAGCGCTGGTAGAGGAAGGTAGATAGCCACGGGAATACATTCGCGTGTGATTTATAATGTTAACCTTGACACTGACGGTACCACGCGCTGCCAATCTCGTTCTTCAAGCTCCATTATAGCGG
Organism: Ampulex compressa; assembly: GCA_038496175.1. Taxonomy (NCBI): domain Eukaryota; kingdom Metazoa; phylum Arthropoda; class Insecta; order Hymenoptera; family Ampulicidae; genus Ampulex; species Ampulex compressa. The sequence continues at coordinate 69,670 of JBCFXI010000484.1, read as the reverse complement.
TTTTCCGCCGAAACTATATTTAGTCGCGGGCGCCCGGTAGGAGTCTTCGCAAAAAACGATATGGTCGCGACTAGCTGCGGCAACTCCCAATATTTAGCATATGCCCTGACGCACGCAAGAACCTCTCCTGTCACGAGCTGTCAATGTCGCAATATTCGATCTACAATAGGGTGCTTTTCATCGTCCAACACCGTGGCTGATTTGTGCGTCGGACCTTACAAGAGAATAATCGAGGAAGAAACGATAGGGATATTGAAACAGTACCGTGAGAGACTTCGAATCGATGATGTCCAACAGGCCCGAATGACTGCTCTGGATCTATTCAAAACCGCCATCTTGTCTCGTGACGTCAAGGTTTGTCGAGAAGAGAAGCATCCCGTTGATGGTTCACGTCCATCCTTCCCTTACGTGAACGTTTTCGATCGTTACTCCGTACGCCACATTATCGTTAGTCTCGGCCCTGTCTAAGCACCTGTCACGACTTTGCTTCTCCGTGAAACTGAATTCACGGCTACGGGGCTACGGGGTTCGATCGTTGCGCGCCATGATTCGCCTATCAAGCTCCACTTGCCTACGCCCCCACATCGTCCCGATGGCCAGGAACGGCGACGGCCAGGAGCTCGATAGATCAACCTGCCCGTCGCAGCCATCGCCTTCGTCGCGAGGACTGAAATTCCTACCACTGGTTGACGTCACGTAATCCAATATGTCCGCCGAAAAACGTATGTAGGTTAGTCGCGCCAGGAGAGACGTATCCGCGTTGCAGGTACCGGCAGGCGACTACGTTGTTAAGAAGAAAAGCGAAGAGGCGCCCGGAGACTCGAGAGGACAAATGGTAAGAGAATACGCGAAGCAACGGCGACGGTAGAGGACCGGCACACAGAGAGCTGGCGGAACACACACGGCCGCTTCTTCTCTCGGAGAGCGAGTATCGCGACCGACGCGGCTACGAGTCGTGGCCGCTTTGACCTTGGCATTGAACTTGTGGGAGCTGCCGGGTGAAGCGAAAGAGGGGGACGCCGGGGAGAGGGGCGGCAGCGTGGAGGGTGCCAGGAGGAGGGGGTAGGTGAGGAAAACGGAGAGAGATTGCGTCATCTCGCGCAAGCCTGAACGCCGCGCGTCAATACAGCGGACTCCCTGGCCCTACGAACTAACCTTCATTTTCTCTACTCCCCTCCCCAACGTTCCGAATTCTCTCTCTCTCTCTCTCTCTCTCTCTCTCTCTCTCTCTCCCCCCCTCTTTCTCTCTCCCTTCCACCAACCCTCCTGCCCTCGCAAGCATACGCTGCGCACTCGCGCGCGCGTCGCTTGTCCGCTCTTCACTTCATTCTCCGCACGAAAATGTAATCTCGTAGTGTGCCTCTTCATTTTTCATTTTTTAACCGTCCGCGATATAAGCCTTTCTTTGTCATTTTACACGACTCGTAGCGATCTCGAATGTTACGGCACTTTCAACTACTCAACACCCTTTTGGCACTCTCCGATTTTGTTTTCGACGTGTTTTGGGCGGAGAGAGGTAGGTAGACTTAAAAGCTGCACAACAAGGAAGATGAGCGATGGAAGAGAGAGACGCGATAGCCAGAAAAGGAGAGTGAGTCTATCGCGCTTGGTGAGGAAGAACGAAGACGTAGAGGGAAATCGTTGTCGGAGGGGTGGTACGGAAGTGGGAACAAGAAGGGGGGGGGGGGGGATATGAATCTGTAAACACGTGGCAGGGGTGGATCGACGGCGCGGAGCGTCCCTCCTCCGCTCCCCACTCTTCGTGTTAGTGGGTGTGACGTATCACCCTACCCCTCCGCCAGCAGAACGAGGGAGGTATACCCAGGTTTGCCCGTGGGGCGAGTCAAAAACGACGGTATCTGAGAGCGGGGCGCGTTTTGCTGCAGCGTGACGTGGCCTTGGATGCACTTGCGAATCCATGCAGGTTAAGGGAATATATCTATTTAATCGTGATCTAACCGTGCAAGGTGACACGGTATGCGGCCGTCCTACAGAGCTTCAACCGATAATGTCATCCAAAATCCTTTTTATTCCGGCATAATGTTTAACCTTACGACCTCTGTGATATTCGTTAGGCGGATATCAACATTTATCGTTAAGCAGGTACCCGTTCGTACGTTCCTGGCGTGGATCAACTCCCGAGCTGATGTAACGCTGCTTGGGAAAATCCAAACCCGCAATATTTAACGGACATTAACTTTGCAGTCCTTTACGCGAGATATTAGAACTGATAGGACAAACGTCAGAGAATTATTGCGTCATACGGGAGTGTGGAAGGTTAGGAAGAGATTAAAGAAGAAAAGGCTTAATCCGTTAGGCAAGCAATGTCGAGCGTGTTTTGCGACTGTCCATCAGAAGGGTCATCCTTCCAACGTCTAGCCGCTCGGTGGAAGGACATAACGAATAAAAACGCTCGAGAAGCACGTGTGTCTGGCAACGCGACACACGTGTCACGTTTGCGAGAAGGTAGGCATTGTTACGTGTATCGATCTCGGACCGTCGATTGCGTGCTGAAATTGCGTTCGTCTCCTTGTTTAACGTAACCGGGAGACGTTTTGCAACCTTAGAAAAGATGCGCGTCCACTTCTGGCATGTTCACCTGGTTGGCATTCGTGGCGAAATCGGAAATGGAACGCTTAAATTTTCGTACTACAGGAATGCCAAATGCATATGAAAAAATATACTGTATATTGTGAAATTCGATAGGAGTGCATTTTTTGTTCGAATAAGTTTGTTTTATTTATTTTTTTTCTTGTAAAAACGCGTATAGGTTTACTAAATATTTAAGAACATACGAATTACAATGTACTGTTTTTGAATTCTGCGAATGATATGTAGACTTTTTTAAACAAGTTATACGCATACCTATATCAGATGTATAATCTTGTTTGCTGTATCGGTTATATCCCGCTAACTGCCCCTTTTTTATTTTAAATCATACAATCTACATTATTTATCATACGAAGCCCGCACATGTCCTTAATGTAAATATTTATTTCATATTGATTGCTCATCGTTATGTTTGAAACGAGATTTCCGCAAAGGAAGGTAAAAGATGGTGGAAGCCTTTTAGACTATGCACCATCTCATGTTAAAATTTGTATGAACAAAGAAGAGGAAAAATACTTATGCCAATATTTAATTTACGTATATAAATGTGTAATAAATCTCTAAACAAACGAATTTTGCATATCACTGTAAAATAATTAAATCATTATTGCTCGCTTCTAGCTAAACTAATCTGATTATATTTCAGGAGAATAAACGGAATAAAAACAGCATTTTAATGAAATTATTTGATCGTACCGTAAACTAATGTCATCGAAAGGTATAATTTAATACTCGTTACGTATTCCCGAACAGACCTTAGATTTCAACAAATATACGCGACACGACGTAGTACCCACGTCCTGTGTATCGATCGAGAATTTCTACATGCAAATTAGGGCGACTGTGAAGTAAACAAACGCAGCAACCATGACAGCACAGATACGGTAACATCAGAAACGGATTTTCCATTCCTTAAAGAAACCGCAATAACAGCGCCATGCAGAATGTAGTATCTTGACCATTCTAATATTCTAACCCTAATCGTACATAATCATAATATCACACATTATAAAAATCAAATTACCATATTTACATAGATCACATAAAATACTTATACACAATAAGAATACTTTGATCATCCGATAACCTGAAGAAGATTGCCAAAGCGTTAATTGACAATTCACACGAGAAGGGACGAATTTTGTACAGTACGATCCTCTCCATCAACTCAATTGTAAAAGCAGATCAATGTTTATTACGAATCCTTTTGGTTACATAAAATAAAAGCTTTAATGTCCGCGGCAATCTCAATAACCGAATTACGCAATACTGTTCAAATCGTGGTAAAAAGAAAAAAAAAAGACGACACACTTACCCAGTTCCATAGGATAGAGCCAGCTGTTGATGTCCAGAATGAGATCCATCTTGAAGGACTCCGATTCGCAATGGAGTCTGCTCACTGCCGGACGGATGTGTGGGTGACGAAACAATCGGAAAAAGAGAGAAAAATGGCATCGTTAGTATGAGCAAAATGAGTACTCGGGAGCATATGTATATGTGCGCGATGGACGTATCGTGGCATCTCAACTATCTAACGCGCATTACGTTGCGAGGGAACGGGCGATCACGTGAGGTACAGTGGCAAGGTATGACTCACGGCCAGGACTCGGAAAGACCGCAGAAGATTTACCAATTTGACCAGTAGGAATGAGGAAAAAAAATGTATTTTCACAGGCTTCCGTCGGCGGTGCAACCGTGGTTATTATTGGCTGACGTCACTAGTTCTGGCTATCCAATCGTATTCAATTCGCGATACGAATTTATCGTCGAAAGGCTGACATCGTACGCGAATAGAGAATATATTTTCCTGCGATACGGATACATTAAATACGGTACGTGTGGATGGTGCATTAACGGTACAACGAGCAATCTTTCCCGTGTTATTAATTAGTAAAATGCTGATATCATTCGATCACATAATACTTGTATGACAACATTAATGAAATGAAAACTATGTATGTATGATAATTGCAGTGATATCCGTAAGCGTGCAATTATCCGCTAAGACTTGCAGTAATTATCTAGTTACGCTCGCGTCTGGGCGTCTTCCAGTTTTTATGATTTCCCGCGCCTTATAGCAACGAGGCACTTTTGAAAAAGAAGACAGCTCTCGGCTCTGCTTGATGAAACCTTGGAGATTTTTTTCGGACGCGATTTGTTATTCCCCGTGCGACGAACATGTTGCACGGCAGATGACGTAGGACGAATGTCGTCGGTACCATATTCGTTTGGGTAGTAAAAAAAATACTCGAGCAATCCACGGCCGATGTTGGCCGATGAATTATAGATTGCGACATTGGTCGTTAACGTTATGTTATTCCTGGGCAGATCCGGTTGTGGATACTCAATAGCCATACTTCAAATAACGATACCGAATAAATTTTGTTAAGCGACGTAGAATCTATCGACCTTCTCTTTATTTGTCGTACGCGATAAACTAGATGATTATCAAGAATGGCCTTTATTTTCATTATTTAAGCACTTCTTCCTAACAGAAAAAGAGAAGCAACCACTTCAAAACAAACGTACGGTTAATAAAGAGGCCTTTATCCAGACTTATCGACGCTTACCTATTTTTTAAATATTTACTTCGAGCATACGAAAAAAACAACTGATTTCGCAGAATCCTTTAAGTATCATCGATATGTCATGCTTAAGCCGTTTTACGAGGGTTCACTAATTTGCCTAATCACTCAAGTATCTTCCAACTGTCAGATCATCTTTTCTCTTCGCAAACTTCAATGACATTACGTACTTTTGGATAACCGTTTATATAACCGCTGTCTCTAATCGAATATTTAAACAAATCAAGTTCCTATCGTATCGTTACTCTCGTCACACGGTCGATCGCATTACTTCGCTAGTCATTGCAATGGACCCGTCCGGATCACGCGCTATTTCCAATCAGCGCAGTAAGCTTACGCTTATCAAATTCTCGAATAGCAAACTGGACGTGACTTACGGAGAAGTGGCTAAAAAGGAAGCAGCTCGGAAAGTGGAGGGTACGAATGAAAGAAGGCGGAGCAGCTCGGGCAAAGGGAATCCAACGACGAAGTAAGTACTCGGAAGTGAAATTGAATAACGAGAAAATGAAATGAGAATACGTACAACAAAACCGAGTTTTATGGTCCCAACATTTCTTGGACTTAAAACAGATCTTTGCCGATTCTGACGGGCAAATGGATTACATTACTGTACATCGAAGGAACGCGGAATATTCCTTATTTCATTTACGAAATACGATCGAATGCACTATCTGGACCGTTAACAGAACTGAAAAGCGCTGTTCATTGTGAGCACCTTTATGCACTTTACAGTGTTCTGTCAATTTTCATAAACGTAATGTAAAAAAAAAGCAACGATCGATCCAGTCAAAATTTGATAAGCGTGTCATTGTCGGGACGATCAAGATTTCCTGAGCATTTGTTATTCGGCGATGTCGTCAGATCACGTTAAAGCCGAATACGCTCGAAGCTCGCGCAGTTTGGCGATGGCAATAAGATAATCTTTACTCTTTCACGATGCATCATCGTGTAATAAACATGCAATGCGAAATTTTATAGGGGGTGTACTTTAACGTATCAGGTACCTACTTTAATCGATAAGCTCTTCTGGAAAATTACAGAAACGGAAGAAGTCGTCGGATTTGCAAGAATCAACGAGATTTCGTTTGCTGACACGAGTAAGTTTTGCGTGTCACGTCTCTTCGTAGAAGCTCGTGTGCAAAGTGCGGCATGCATTTTGAACTCTGGAGCGACAAATCGATAAAATTAATTAGTCCTTTACACGTATGGCTATATTATTCATGATCTTATCGCGTGCATTACCTTAGAAAACGTAGAAATTTCATCATAATCGCGCACAATTATTATTGGCTTGCGCAACTATCCAAGCATTTGTTTTTTACATTACGCACGATCATTATACAGCGAACAAACAGTGAAGGAACAAAAAAGGGAGAGTTTCACGTACAAACCTCATACAGACGTAATTACAGCTGTTAATAGATATAGACGTAGGATGCAAAGTTGTACACAATTCCTTTTTTCGGTACATGTATCATTATGTGCTCAAACAAATTTCAAGGTTCCTCTAATATTGATTTTATGGATAACCCATTACCACTTTACGACGTTCAAATATCTGCAAAATCTCGGCGCTACGTGCGCGAAGGATTCCGCAATTTCAGTAGTCGAACGATTTGCTAAACATGTTTAGCAGGATCGGAAATCAATGGTTCTATTCGTTCCGTCCGAGACAAGGACGTCTCGCGAAGACAAGGAAATGAAATCGACGAGACGGTGGGCCTTCGAGTATGCGTGATCATTAACGTCTTCCATATGTGCAGTCTCGGTTCACTTTTTTCCGATGCGCTTGTGTGGGTATGCAAAGCGACTCCGATGCGTCGAAAAATAAGGAAAAGACGAAAAAAAAAAGAGCTAGGTGGAACAAGAATGTGGCGATAAGGGAACGTCAGTCTCGCGATAGCGACAAAATGGATTGCCGTTTCGGTGGTCTTTTTCTTTTTTTTTCGTCGAAAAGAAGGGAAGGAGCGAGGAACGAGGACGGTACGTGCAACACGCGAGAGGGCTTCTAAAAAGCAACGTTCCGTCACGTAAGACAGCCGGTCTTTCATCGGTCGGAAGATAAATCGCGAAACCCAAGTTTGTGAACCCGATATCATCGTGAATAATGGACAAGGAGCGATACTCGTAATTACACAAATACGCATCGCCGCCGACCGATCGTAAACACCTCTCGCCCCAGCCAAGAGAGACGGCATCGACGTGCGCGATACGATAAGTCTGACTTTTTGATTTACTCACGATCAAGGTCGCGTCGATAAAATATCCGAACATCGGACGTGCGATCTGGCCGTGCTACGAGATTCTCCAAGGCAGAAACACGACTTGAGCGTCCGTTCCACAGCTGTGATAACAGTGCGCGCGATACTCTTCGAGCTTGCATCCGCCTACGCGCTCGCCATCGTCCTCCGGTCCTCCCAGCTGATGCACGTCCGCTGCGCCCTTTCCCTTTTACTCCCGTTTCCTCGTTCCATCGATACTCGCGCGGAGGCTGCGGACGGTCGAGCGCTGCGCAACTTTTTCATCCTGTTCCAGTCAAAGGCTCCTCTCTCCGCTCTTCTCTCTCTCTCCCTCTCTCCCTCTCTCCCTCTCTCTCTCTCTCTCTCTCTCTCGCGAGAGAGAGAGAGAACGTGAATACTCCACGAGCTTCGATCCGGAATGGAGGCTGGTGCACGGTGAACCGATCATCGCTGGTCATCTTCAACGCGGAGGATGCGTCGAGGGAGAGAGAGCAACTACGACCTTTACGGTTGCCCGGCGGTTCGAGTTCTCCAACGAAACGCACGAAACCTGCCTCCACCTCCCACCCCCCTCTCCAGCGACCATTTCACCCTTCGAACCATCCTTCTCACTCTCTCCCTCTCCCTTCGACCGCGTCTCTCTCTCTCCCACCGTCTCTCGAGCTCGCTCACCAGTCACCCTCTTCTTCTGCCTCGGCATCTAGCCGCTCTCGCCTCCCCCCTCCCTTTCTCTCTCTCTCTCTCTCTCTCTATCCCTTGCCACCCCAAAACGCCCCACTCCTCTACACCTGTCCCACTCTGACCGCGTCTCCGGCCTTCGCCTCTCCTTCGCTCCTGCGCCAAACGACGTGGAGGGATGATGCATATGGCTTTCGTGCTCATCGTCTCTCGCGTCTGCTCTCGCGCCTACCGATATCCGAAAGGAATCTTCGATGCTCTCGTTGGATCTTTGCCGCTCTCTCGAATCCCTCGTCCTTGCATTTTGGATAAGCGCAACGCGTCGCGTTGTGGCCCTGATTCTCCCCTAGAGGAACGCCGCATAATGGGCTGGAAAAGGCTCTTTGGGTCGGTCAAGCTATTTGGCCAACGCGTAGTACTTTTCTCTCGACACACGTTTCTTCGCGATACTTTGTGCTTTGAGGATAAAGCTGTTTCTGTTTTTTTTTTAAATATATATGTATTTCCTCTCTTTTCTCTGTGATATGTTTTTTTTTCTGCGAGAGTATATTAAACGTTCGTGGCTCTGAGAGATTGGAGTGATACCTCTGATAATCGTTGAAAGCGTGCAATAGCGGATCGTACTTTGCATGCCTAATGGCGAAGAATGAAGGAAACTCGTGTTTCAAAGTCGGTTATAGTTCACAGTCAAGGCATCCCAATTCAAATTCTAATATCGTCTGTCAGCTGGCCGCCTTTGTGCCGAGCACATACGTGGAAGCACTCCGGGGGTATCTAATGGTCCGCTATCTTCAACGAGAGCCTGCAGTTTGTCTCTCTATTCCCCACCCTTGTTGACGTCGTGTTTCACTCTCCGTCCACCCTCACCTTCTCCGTCTCAACCTGCCCCACTCTGCGGCCACACCGATCTCCGTATGCTTCTTTAAACCAGCAAATGAATATTGCACGCGTGCCCCGTGTTTACAGGCGTCGCCAGACCGAGACAGATTTATTCCTCGATATTCGTCTTCACTGACCTTGAGATTGCCCACTTTCCTGGAATACGCAACGTTGCACCGCCGGTTAAGAGTTTCGTTACCGAGGAGAGACGTATCCTGCCAGGATCCTCGGTCCGGTGTTTCGAGCGGTGCACATTGGTACCCTCTTCGCTGACGTTGCTACCAGCTGGTCGCTTTCAGTAATGGCGGACGTGATGGTATCGAAGTTAAAAAGGGAAAGGGAGGAACCAGCGAAATGCACGGAGCTCGTCTGTCTTTCCTACCTTCTGCCCCGCCACTCCAGTCACCCTCTACCCTCTAACAGCCACGTTACCCCCGTGCCATTCTCGCTCCTTCTCCCTCTCCCTCTCCCTCTCCTCCTCCCTCTTCGACTCATCAGCCAACTACCTTCCCCTTTGATAACTCCAAATCCCCCCACCACCGAGCCCTCCTTTTCCGTTTTACCATTTTTCCTCCCTCCACCCCCCCCCTCGCGGGAAGGTAACAAAGGGAGAGGGTGACATGGCGAGGCTCGGCAATGAGAAAGGGATGGCAATGCACTTACCCCCACTTGCAAAGGGTGCGGCGCACGCTCTCTGTCCACCTTTCTCGTCTCTTTCTTCTGCCACACTCCCTCTCTCTCTCCCTCTCCCACGTCCTTCTCTCCTACACCACCATCGCCTCCTTCTCCTAAGCCGACCTCGTCCCGCGCACGATTTTCTTTTCCACCCGTGGGAAATTTCTTGCCTCTTCTCTCCTTTATCATGCTTTGGCGGCCCTTCGGAGCTCGAGTCGCGACTTATGCCCGAGCTTCCCTACGATAGATATCATGGGTACAAGCCTGGTTCTACGTTGTTCCGAGTGGCCTTGAACACTTTAATCGTCAGCGCGAGCGCCGTCGGTGAGGCTTACATCGGCGATTTACATTTTAGCACCGTGCTTCTGTTTTTGCATCGGATCCGCGATCTTGGGGTGCGAGAATTGTTGGCCAAAACCGCGAGATTCCTTCATAGAGGAGGCCTGCGCGCACTTTGTCTCGCAGTTGGAATTGGGGCTTTTCGGCCTTCTCCTTTCACTCGCTGGGAGCCTCTTTCGCATGCGATCGCCGAGACTTTTTCCATTGTCGTGGATCTTTATTGATGGCAACGATGACCGTTACTCTTGCCCGCCCACTTTAGATCGCTGCGAATTTTCTTTGTGTCGCTTGCTCCCTGGTAGGCTCCCTATTTCTCAGCCATCGAGGAAAAGAGACTTTTTTCGTGGAACGCGTACGTCGCTACCCGCTGCGTGATATAGTACAGCGAGATAATGATGGAGATCAGAGACGGGAGTCTAACTTTTGTTGAGTGTTACTTGCAACAAGTTCGTGAATATACGTAGAAAATGTCGTGTCCGTCGATACAACCACCAGCAACGAAACGGATATATCAAGCTGGTGAGACGAGCTACTCGAAAATCGATTAGAAGCTTTGACTGCGAAGGTTGATTAAGCGCCAATGGACCGGGTTCGAATCAAACGACGCTCGGTCAATGATACTCATTAAGAACGTCCTCTGTAAACTTTTTAACGAAGCCTATACTCCCTGCAAAACCGTTAAACTCCTCGCGCAACCGGAGAACTCTTGTTAATCATTGACAGGGGGCAAGAAGACGCAGATGAATCAGTCGTGAATCGGCCCTCCTTATTAATAGACTTATCCACGACAATCCACCGTCTTAATTTAGCATGAGTAGCCACGCCATTTGACCGTTTTTCCAATAACGCGCAACGTGAATCGTCTCGGAAATAGACTTAAAGCACCTATACATAGCGAATAGTGAGAGCCGCGGATCACGGCTAAGATATTAAAATACATGCACCTCTCGGCGCTCCTTCTTCGAAATAATATGGCACGGCGTATCCTCGACGAATAACCCACCGTAAATACGTATAAGTCATCAAAATCCGAAATACATCCAGTGGCTCGAATACCCGCGTTAATGTCCGCGCGACAAAGAGCCCCGAAGAAACGACGAAACGTGCGGAACAATAATCCGAGCCTGACTCCGGTACGTACATCGAAAATCTGACGTACTTCCAAAGCCACCATTGCAACCTTCCCGGCCACCAATAATTTTCCTCAACGGCCTTGGCGGGGAATATCCCTCGGTACCCGGCGAGCAGTGTCGAACTATCGATCGATCCCGTTATCGACTATTCGTCTCGATGCTCCTGTCATCTCCGCCCCCGCGAACGTGCCCCTTTTTTCCCCATCCAACCCCTTTTCCGAACACGTCCGAAGGAGAGCTCGAAAGGAAAGTGCAGGAGGGTAGGTGGTGAGACGAAGAAGGGTGAGATTCGGCGAAATAAAGAGGACTGGCGTTATGGAGGTCGAAACGTAGGCAAGGAGCGGGAGGACGCACGGAGAGGGGGGAGGGGATGATGCCTTCGGTACCGAGGGCTTCCCAACTGCGCAGTGTCGCTATCCGTTATCGACCGGTTCGCAAGCGCTATAAATACTGGGCACCGGGCTCTCGCCACCCCTGGCGCACCCCCGGACACCCACGCCTCCCTCCCCTCCCCTCACACCCCCCTCCCCCCATCCACGGGCTTCTCGGTCGCCGCCTGCGCCACCACCGCTACGCGAGCCCGACCCTCCGATCCTCCTTTTTCGTCTCCGCCGCTCTCCCCTCGCCTCGTCTCGCCCTGCGCAAGGGGCGAGAAACCTTGACCTTCAAAAGAGCCATTGGAGGATAGGGGGGCGAAGGAGGAGGTGGCCACCGCCCTCCTTCGGTGCCAAACCCCTCCCCCTCCCCCTCCTCCTCCGCTCTCCGCGTTACTCGCTCGCCGATACTCCCGGTTACCTTGTCCCCGTCGTTGCTTTTAATTCCACATCCCCGTTGCGTTTTCCAGGGATTTGGCGAGGAGTACACACAGCGTGCATGCAGCCTGGAATTATCCGTGGGTGCTTTGTAAGGAAGGAAAATTGTTGGAACGGTGTCTTGGCCCTTCCGTGGAGTTCGATACCGCAATTGTGGATGAATCGATTGGTTCTCGAGGAATGCGAGCATTAGGGAGATTTCCTTCGAGTCTTCGATTTTGCGGTTAAGATGCATATTCCCCGTCCTTCGCGAAGAGAGGTATTGATGAAGTATAGAGGAGAATGGAGATGGGTTCTCGCGGGATTGGACTGGATAGGAGGAGGCGCAATGCAGAGAATCGTCTTGGAGTATTCTTATTAAACGTTTGAGGGAATAGAGGTGAAGGGATGAAGTACGAGAGAATCCTGAGTCGGGGATGGAGTGTTGTTTTCTTGCTCGGTCGGACTGAACTCTTCTGGGTGGTATGAGGGAAAATTCATAAACTCGCGCGACATCGGGATTAATGGACGTTCGAAGTGGTTCCTTCATGTTTGACGTGATATCGGATTGCGCGGTTATAGATTTATGTTGTTACCACGGTGGATCGAATTGCGGGAGGAATTTTCCAAGAATAAGCTAGAGTTTCCGCGCTTTTAGGATTAAAGAGCGCTATGCTTGCATTCTGGGTACTTCGGAGATTTCGGCAAACCATCGAAATGAAAATTCAGCTTCGCCAGAGTTATATTCGGACAACCATTTCACTGTATTGCAACATCAAAAAGAGATTTTACTCTTTGAATCGTAAGCTTATAAATACAATTCTTTTTTTTTTGCGTAATACTTGCTTTACTCGAATCCTACCATAAAGAGTAAAGCTACAGCACTCCTTCATCACCATGAGAATCGAAAGTTTATAGAAGAACAACTCGAAACGAGTATAACTCTGCAAGTATTAACCCACACCATTGCCAACAAGAGGAACATTATGTCGATAGCAAGAACTAAATCATTTTGGGTACAGGCACCGCATGCAGGAAATTACGTAGTTAACTTCTATACAGCACCAAGACCAAAATAGATCGGTTGCGGATATTCAAAAATCACCTTTGTAAAGAAAAAACACGCTGTGACATCTATTGCTCGACATGAGAGACGAGGAATGTGCAAATAATACCGGATTCGGACCCAGGAACGCTCGTTGGTCAATTTGATAGATTGAAGAGAAGAGAACGAGGGGCGGGGGGGGGCAGTGTGTCGAAGAACACGTCAACCGAATCGACAGTCGGCGAATTCAGACAAAGAATCGAAGGTCGCGGCGCGCAGAGAATTGCGCGCTTCGTATTCCAACTACCGGTATTAAAATCGAATCCCCTGTTCCTTTAGAAAGTTCAGTACTTCTTTCGATGAAAGGCGAGTTTAGTCTATCTGTAAGTATTTAATTGAAAAGAATGTAAGATCAACCTAGCGTAATAAAGTTAAAGCTTTCCCACGATAGTTCGAATTGCTTGTTTTCAATTTTTACGAAGTTTTTCTTACGAATGGTGCGAAATTGAAGCAATTATCCCTGGATATAAATTCTTAGAGTTTTTATGAATTTGAATCAAATCGAGAGGTATCCCACAGTTAAGTGAGTTAATTGTACCTATATCCCAGTATCTGGAAATAACCGAAAAATGTCATTTAAATTTGAAAATACAGACCTGTAAATACGTGATTGCTGTATTTAATATTCAATGACCGCATTAATTCATATGTTTTTATTTATATTATCTATGTGTCTGTATATTATATTATCTGCGTTTTCTCAACTTCCCTTATATTTTTACTTGCACATTCCGACTACTTTTATATCAGGATTAAATAGGACTACTTTTGTAATATGTCAAACTTATTTGTTAAAATAACCATACAGAGTATTCACGCTTATAACTAAAATATAATAAGAAATGATCTATAGCTGTTATTTATTCGTGCATTTAATAAGTTTTATTTTACTAGTGACGATCTAATCCTCAACGGTCGTAAGTCACCTCTCACGAGACAACAGTACTCGTCGTTGCGGTCCAATGTCACGTAGGAGGTGACAAAACGAATCCTGTCGAAACTCGCTGTCCATGAAATGTGATCCCGATTGCCTTGTCAATTAAGCATAATCAACAGAGCAATTACCATTCCCAGTGATATATCAATGCCTTTTGTAGTCAATTTTGAATCTATCGAACTCAAAAAATGAATAAAGAAAATTTGATAAAGTTCGACAGTGATAATGGCAGTGAATGTTTTGAAGGTAATTCTCAAAATGATTTTTATTCTAGCAATGAGACTAACTAGCAGTAACATCTTATTACATCCCAAAAAAAGAAAAGCTATACCTATAAAATATTCAAACGAAGATGAAAATTATTTAGAAATAGAAAATGTCGATAACTCGGATGATGATTTGATTGAAATCAGGAGCGACGACGATGATGGTCTTCCCAGTAGAATTCTTTTTACAAATATCAATCGTCAAATTTTCGGAAATATTCAGTCTATAAGTTATTTCAAAAGATTGTTCATTAACGAATTCATAACGGAACTTGCAACCTAGTGCGAATCGCGTGTAAAAAGCAAGCGCCCGATAAGGGTTAAAATAAGACTGGTTATACAATGCAGATTGCATTCTGGCAAAGAAACGAAATTTCGGGATGAGTAACGAAAAAGTTTTAATGCGCTTTAACTTTACATCATTAATGGCAACTTCTTAACAACGTTTCATTTATGTCTTCTAATCCAAGACAAACTATAGTTTTTTGGGATTTACGTAAACTATAGTACTTAAATTAATTGCAATAAAGCTATTTCTTATAAATAAAAAAATGTTCCCCTTGCATATCAAATAAACTGCTCTTAGTCTTATTTATTTTTCTTCCTCCTTTTAGAATAAGAGATTATAAAAGAACATAGATATAGCCAGTGCTAGAAAAAACCTACGTTATAGAAGATCAACTATGGTTTTAATACAAACAATCAAAGCGTTCAAAATGACTGATACGTCTTAGAAAAATCTGAGTGCATTATCTGAGATTCTCCATGTCTTTGCTACATGGTATTGATCATTCTAATAGATCCTTCCCTATTTTACCCAATTTCAATTTACGCATTTTCAATATAACGCCACTAAAGGGCGGGGGGGGGGACATCCAAAATGACTGTAATACGTTCAAATAAATATATAATAAATAATCAGCTCAAACTTCAATATTATCTAATATAAAATGCACTTGCGAGTGACACAATGGAAATTAATCCTGGTTTCACTGATATTAAATCAACTCCCGGATGCAATTAATCGCGAAATTCGAGATATATCGTTGTACATATAATATACTCAAATATGCAGGAACGCAGTGGCCAGCAGTGCCGGCGTTAAGGCCCCGCAAAACTCACCCCACGGATCAGTAATTCTCATAAATCTTCGGTCGATATACCGCAAGGCGTGTACGCAAATAAATCCGATCGGTCGGACAGCTCGAACGCTCGGTGGTAAAGATGAAGAGACGCGACTGTCAGGGGCGGCGGGAGTAAGGAGACAAAAAGGCGGGTCGCATTGGTCGGCACATTTTTTTCGCCGTTATGAACTGCCAGAGACAAAGAGAGCTGGAGGATCATAGTGACCGACGGTGGGCGTTCCGAACTCAAGGTATTTCGAGGTGTTGCGTAATCCTCCTCTTCGACGCGCGTCTTCTTCCTCGGTTTGTCAGCTGGTCTCAAGGTCGACCGGCCTAAGAAACGATTTCAGCCGACGGACCGGTCTTCCATGAGATTCACTTTGTCCGGCTTCGAGATGCTTACCCAGATACCAATGCTTTCGTTATTAGATGGGCGATTCCGGAAGTTTTTTGCTACATCGGACTGGGTTTTTTTACACCATCGATGTGTAGCTTTTCGGAGAGTCTAGATGGCAGACGCTCGTCGTTTATCAACCCATCTCGAGCATGGCTCGACATTGTACATTTTGCTTGCGATCCTCGAATAATCGTACCCATGGATCAAATCAATTCTCAGCTACATTGCAGGTACTCACTATAAATAATTCGCAGTCTGTCATTGGAGCGCTGGTCACGTAAAAATACGTATTTAGCAGATTTGTGCTGGAGGGCGGATATCGTATAAATACCATGGGCATGTATGACGTTTGCGTTGCTAGGCAACGCTTTGCATTGTTTCTTCCCAGAAGTTTTGTTCGTCGAGTTACTCGGTTTTTTTGCCGAGTTACTTGCTCTTCTGCCGAGTTCCTAGCTCCGAAACGTACAGGCTGTGTTTTGTAAAATTGTTCGTTTTAAATTGGTGAATTCTTTTCTTGTGTAAATAACCATAGAGTATATATTTAAGTGTCAGATAAAAAAAGTTTTGGTGAGGAAAACGAAGTAGTTTTCGAGTTATTGCGATTTTAAAGAATGATCCAACTCCCGCGAAATTCACGAAAAAACGCTCGCTGCAAGCGTAAATCCGCAGCATGCAATGTGGTAAAATATCCCTCTAATAAAAACTCGTATGCCGGTTGATCAAGGATTAATATTGCATCGACGTACAGCATGTTTAAGGACATTTCTTAAATGCTATGCTGTTGTTAGAAGACAAAGAGATTCTGATGATTAAAATAAGGTTTTCTGTACAATTTCCATCCAGTACGAGTATTACAAGAATTAGTGGCATAAATTTAGCTTATGGGCTGTAGATGTTTTTTTTTTTGCGATATGTGCAGTTCCAGTAATTTATGCCTTATCTTAACACTTTGACGACCGCTGTCGGGTATGCCTAACATTCCTGGGCTTAACGATTATCGACGGACATCGCGTACTTGTGATAGGTGGCCTCTTATATCATCATCAGCCTAGTCGTTCCTGCATGTCTAAGTTTGTTTTCCGCATATTTTCCTTTAGTAGCCCTAAATAAAGAGCTCTGTTTCATCATGACGAGTTGATTAATGAATTTAACAAGTATTTTAATATAGAACTTTTCAGAACAACTTGAAATATAGTCGTGTATAACGATGAAGTAATATTGCAATGGAACCTTTATCCTTGAATTTATCATGAATTTAAAAAAAAATGCACAATAGAATTAAAAAAACTAATCTGGGAATTAAAGCGATGTTCGGCCAAAAGCGTCAGCTTTATATATTCATGTTGTGAGCAACTTCGTATCAAATTTTGCTTGTCACAGTAAAATCTCTAGGTTCAGAAACTGTATCCATGTAATATGCGTCGCTTGTTACACGACTTAAAGACAAAGGATATTTTTGTTTTATGAAAAAATCGCGATGCACCATGGTGAATTATTTATAAATATACATTTCGAATATGGGTCATGGAAGCAAAACTTTGTTCTCTTCCTCTTGTCATTCTTCTACAATAAAATTTATAACGATGACCTAAATCATCCGAATAATAATCGATTTCAGCAAACATATAAAATACGGCATTGATGAACGGCTTAAATTCCATGTGAAAGCGTAACAAAAGCTTCATGGCGAGTAGATATTAACCCCTGAGGTACAGCATAGAATTCCACTTTCCTCCCCGCATGCCCAGTATCAGTGTATCACGCAATCGCTGCAATGCGAACGATAATATCGCTGCTATTCTATAAAAAAAAAAGGTCTCTTTGATTTCGATTCCTGTCGTTATTATACGTTTTTCCCGTTCTCGAAAACTTGGACATTTTTTTCAATACACTCACTTGAAGATTTTACACATGCACCTGTAATTGCTGTTATCAGCTGCTACGTCACTAAATTCATCAATCTATTATGCACGTTCGTTGCTTTCACTTGCGTCTCCAAATTTATCGGTGGTAACACACCAGGTACCTCTTAAAACCTCATCTACGGACAGAGTTAAACTGCATTTCGATAGTGTCTCCAACGATATGCTCCACGTATAATCTAATCTCTTCTAAGAACTTATCCGTCATGGCGTACAAAAGATCGTAGAAACAAAAAATTAGCAGAGAAAGACAGTCTCGTGCTGAGTGACAAGATAGCGCGATAACTCATGAGGCGCCTAATGCATATACCACTCGGATCCAATGTATTGAGACCGTGCCCTAAATATTCACCATTCATAATACGGTTGTTTTGGCACGAATTAAACCATTGATGCTCTCTGATGTGCAAGCAGTCGCAAAGTACGCTCATATTAATTAAATACATGTAAAATAATAATACAATTTCCATTTTAGGAAGATAAGTTAATTGTAAATGTAGACATATTTAAAACATTGAAAATATTCCCCACCTTCTTTAAAGCCTTTTTAAGTTTCTTATATCAGACAGAATTAAAACATTTTCTTGATTCAGCTATGCAGTGCATCGAGTTCTCTACTTATACAGCGTATTAAACCATCGACGATTGCCCGCTATACCTTCTGCCATAAAGGAAAACAATAAAGGCCAAGAAATTTTCCATGCTATCGAACTTCCGCAAAATGTCATTCATTTACGTCCAAAGCGTTATTAGATTTCTTTTGTATAAACTAGCGCGTTAAAAATACCTTATCGTCGATGCAAAGCGTAATACTGAGGTTTTAATAGTCGCACCAACCAGACTGATTATGAGCCTGTAATGAATCGCTTTTACCCAACGCGCACCCTGTGAACGGGTAGACTTTACCCCTTTATTAAATACGCCTACATATTTCATTTAAACGCGTTATTTCATTTAAACCGAAAGCCTGTGAATCTCGTCGATGACCTTCTGACCCTCTGGTAGAGACGTACGCATTCATATATACGCACAAAAGGTGGCTGGGATTATTATTCTTTTCTGGCATTCTCGAATCAACCTCTGAACGCGGCGCCCCTGTGATTTTTGTCCGTCGTAGGAAAATCATGATTTCATCGTCGGACCTCTGAACTTTCGTGCATTAATATCCACGGACGTGTGCAAAAGTAGACAGCATCATTGTTAGCCGACACGTCCGCGCTTGGAGTGGCCGATATTCTGTTATCGACATATCCCGCCCGGGATAAATGGGCTACATGCAAACTTACATTCTCCTATCAACAACGTTCCTGAAAATCTGCTTGATCGATTAAAATTGTACGAATTTGACCTTAAGAAAACAAATTACAAGATGAATGACTTCTCAGGTAAACATCTGTATAGCGAATAAACTGAGCGAAATTATATCAGATATGCCAGAATGATATGATATCAGATACGACATATTTTTTCTATGTCGCTTCGAACACAAATTTGGAAAATAAATGCTATTTATTATATATAAAAGGGTATTCAAGTTTATTATAAATTGTTATAGAAGACTGAGATTATTTGTTATATATAAAAATCTAGCACACATTTATATAATTTTTCAATGGCGTGAATTATTGTAATGCCATATGAAATAAGCTTAAACAGGCAATATTGAAACAATGCACGGATTATAAATATGCTATTAACATTCGTATTTGTCGCACTCATAGTAGAGTAATTTTTGGCAAAAGTATTTTTGTTATTGGCTTCGTAAGCATACGAATAACACAACTGATCAATATATACCTATAATGATTATATAAACATAAAAGTCATAATACTCCATTTACAGAAAGCTTTTGGCGACAGTAATATTAACCAAAAAAAGAAATATTCACGATGACGGATTTGACATTTAAAAGCTGCATCATGAACTTGACAAAAATTAACGTGTTAATGTATTAAACTTAAATACATCGTGCTTTATATAGCTTGCAGACCCTGTTCTAAAACGGCCTCTATAGAAAAATTTTGGATAAGGAATGAGTGATTTATTCTACAAATATCTGTATCTTATAAGGTGAATAAATTATTTTTGAGTAAAATCGAGAGCTGGTGTGCGAAAAATAATGTAAATAGTAAGATTTATGTTTTAGACTGAAGGGTTCATACATTAGATTTAAGATCCCATCAAATTATGGAATGCTTTAACGCTTGATATTATTAAATAGATCCATTTTATTATTCTTATATCACAATAAAACAACGAAAATTTTTCAAAAATGGGTCGTTATGATGTTTGAAAATTTGTATAAGAAATTACAAACTAAATATGTCGATAGTTTTGTTCACATGATGTAGCGTTAAAAGTCGAAATTCTTTGAGAAACGAGAAGGGTTTACAACCTGCTAACTACGCATTTTCTCGATTTGGCTTCCTGCGTAGAATCTACGCCCCGGGTCACACGCATAATCGCACGCACAGGCGCAAAATCTCGTGCACACACAGAAATTGACGACGCAAAGCCGCGAGACGATTTTTTTCAGACTCATCGTTTCATCCAGGGACAAAGAATATTTAAGATCGTTCTTGGAAGATGGATGAAAATATAGTCGAAAAGTGACTTGCCTACTTATGTCTCACCAAAGTTGTAGAAAATATACACACAACGGTATCCTATATTTGTATGACAATAGAGCAATCCTCTGTACTTCTTTATAATTTAAAAATCCTGTACAGTCTCCTTAGAATTGTTCTTGTGCCTGAATTTTCATTCAGAAGCCGAAGAAAATCAGATAATGAATCATTTTTCCTGAACAAAATTATCCTTTACCTTACGACCATCTATCGGCATAAGGAAAAATAAAGACCGGTAACTTGAAGAATATGCAGAGCAATTTCAAATGCATTCAAGTGAATAACTCGTAAAAAGGAGGTAATACGAAAGTTGGTTTCTTCGCTCTTTGGTATGATACGAGAATGTTCGATGAAGTCGGGTTTTTCTCGTTTACGTCCACTTTTCCTATGCATATTTTCGTAATGGATTTTATGCTATGCTCGCGGAACATTATTTCAAGTGTAGTACGCAGAAAATATTGTGTTCGCGGATACAGAGTTTCATGTGGTTGAAGAACCATTCCGCATTCTTTTCTGCTAAAGTATAGAGGATGACATTCATGGCGCGGGGAAGGAAAATGCCAGCGAAAATCCACTCGTGTACACAGCATCTTGTGAGAAGTATGGATTATGCAATAGTAATTTATCCAACGTCGTACACTCCCTTTATTTAGGTCTTAAGCTTCGCAATAAATGCATAGCTCAAACTCCAACTTTGCGAAGTAGGCCTAAACTGGAAACCTTAAAAGGTGTGTGTGATTCGAGTTTATTTACTACGTCAGATCAACCGGATAATTATTTCGATGGTGCGAAGCGCGTGCAGATAAGCCGCGACAATCGGTGAAGTCAGAGATAAATCATCGGCTTATCGCTCATTTCTGACATTCACACGTTTCAATTTCGTATAATATTACAAAACTATCTCGAATATTGGCGTACCTCTTTGGGCGTTATCAACGACTTTAAGGATTAATGATTCCTAAACGCTTCCTGCAGGCCGCATGCGCATGCCCGCAAATGTATTTTTTAATATTACCTGCTAAATACAAATTACCATCCCAACACCAGTCTGCAAATTCGTTATAAAATCTTTATCATTCTAATATCCTTTATACAATAATGATAATATAGGCCTAAGGTACGTCATCGCAGTTGCGTAGTTTCAAATTAAAAATAATTCATTTTTTAATCTCTTCGAATAATAAATTTAATCAGCTCGAGTATATTCGATCGCAAACAACCGTCGCAATTTTATGAATTTCTATAATCCATAATAGCTTAAAACCTCGCTTAAAAAGACGATCGAAACTTTCGAACAAAATTCCAGAATTTCCTATTCAACGTAAGAACACGTTATCTCCTCGAACAAACTTGATCAGGGTCCAGCAGTGCCGTGTATACACTATCGGCAACTCGCGCAGTGCATTTTCCAAGTTACCTCAAACTGAATCGGCAAACGGTCGCCCGGCCGGTTTCCTCATCCTGGCTGCCCTGCTGGTCCAGTCTTAAGAAGAAAGTTCTGGAGGCGATGCGACAGTGGGCCGTATTCGCGTGTCTCCATGTCCTTCCTCGAGGTTTACACGCACCACACGCACGCAGACGCAGCAACGGCGACGCGGTACTGCCGGATTCGGCGAAGTGCCGGTTTGCCGCGTTGGAACATGCTCAAAATAAGCGTTCGCGGTGAAATCAAGATAAACCCTCGTTCGATACGTGGACGGCAAGGTAGCGAGCGGGAACCCGTTACCTCGGTGGCGAGAAATGGAGGAAAGGATAAACCGTGTTCGAGAGAAGGTTGCCGGCTGCCGCCTTGGCACTGACAGTGGCCCTCGCGCCTAGCAACACCGAACGCTAAACTGTCGGCTCGCCGAAGGCAGCGCACCGCCGTGCCCCCCTTACCCAACCACCTCGAGCTCTCTCTCTCGTGCGCTTATCGACTTTCCTTGTCGCACCCGTTACCAGGCTTACGCGATTCCATCTGTCTCTCTCGCTCTACCGCTATCGCGCTCCTTCTCGCGCGACGTACGACCGCCACGTTCCTCCTTGTTCGCTCTTAGCTCCTCACTCGTTCCGTTCTTTCAGTAAGGTTTCTTACCGCGATTATTGGGCGATGCTCGTGTTTTCCGGGCTCCCTTTCGGTCTATGGTAGGAACGTCGTCCTTTCCGGGGAGTTTCGCCGAACATGACAGGTCGGTGCTTATCCTCACTCGCGTACATCACGCCGCGGATGGAGCACCCGCGAAAGCCGGTATATCCGACACCGCGCGCCATGACAGAGGTGCACGGCGATTGGTCGATGTGCGCCGGCCCGACCAATGGCACCCGCCCCGGCTGGTTCCAGCCGGTCGCTGGCGATACCACGGGAAAAAATTGCGGCAGGGCCGCGTTTCGTCTTCGTGGATGCTGCGAAAGATTCGCTACCGTCGTTCGATCAGAGTTTTTTGGGATGAACGTATCTCGCGACGGAAAACGAATTACCCTGTGAAACGAGAGGTTCGTGGAAAAACGTTCGACTACACGGTAAATGGTCATTGCTGCCCGACTTGTCTCCTTAACGATAACGATGACATGTATTGTCGAAGTATTATTTACAACGAATTATTCTTCATTTTCTCCTGGACAAAAAGAGGAATATCAAATCTACCAAATACAGATTAGGATGTATCGTCTAGAGAGACGTAGTCAGGATTCTATTCTGGGGAGTGTTCTGCTATTATGATTTTTTATGAATCAATCATAGGTGATTAGTACCATATATGTATATGTTATCCTTCCTTTGTTAAGGCTACTGTTTTATGTTATAATGTTATTGTAGATACATTTAAAAAAGATAAAATAATGACATACATAGATTAAATACTCTTTAATCATTTGAGACTACAGTGTGTAGTGAATAACGCTAGCTTTATTCGATGTGTAAGAACCTATATCATAAAAAAAACTATTAGAACCAAGATATGATATATTAATGACATTCTATTCCACAAATTTTGTGACTTAATTAATTTTATTTTTCTTTTATAACTGTACTACACTCGGATATTCCTTCTGCCTGATTCATGTGGCTTTATTTTCTCCCTTGGCTAAGTTTCTGATTGTCTCTCGCTTAATTCTTGAATGTTTTTATACATGTGTTTCGTAGAATTTCAATATTTGTTGTTCTCGATTTTGCGAAAGAATTTGGGTAATGTGTCTCCTGCACCTACGTATTTCACTTTTGCCTCAGATCTCCGAATAATGGATGGTATTTTAAGAGGAACGAAATCGTCGGAATATTTCAAAAGCGCAGCGGCACGTGTGTCGGCCGCTAAAGTTTATTTAGAGATGCTCGTTGATTTATATTACTCGTGGATAGATGTACTATGAAATATTTTAGGTAGAAGTGATAATATCCTCGAAAAATTTGACGGCACGTTGTAGCCATGAGGATGGATAAAAAAAAAGGTTACATAAGCGTAGATCCTCAAATCAATCTGCAGAGTGATACAAGTAATTCGATTCGTGGAAGCCAGTTGTACACAAATTACTGTACGCGACGTACAGTTTAACATGCAATATTTGCTTACCTTATCAATATTGTGGTATGTTTAACATTAGCAGTCTTGATCGAATCATTTTAATGAACGTGTCTGTGTGTAATTTTGGTACTAGCTATGAAGCTTTACTGTCCAAAAGTGCAAATGTTCAATATGCATTTTACGTATGAGTGATTCAGATATGCTACAATGATCTCTATCTGATTAATAGTTCATGAAGAACGTAGTTAGTAATATGTAAAAAATGTCCAAGGACAAAACCAGAATGGTCGTGAAATATGTCAACATACTATAAATCCAAGATGTTACCAACGTCAGTGATTTTAAACTACGAAGAAACGTTTAGTCTTCTCGTAAAATGGAAAGTAAATACAATTTACTTTGGTACGAAAACAGAAATCTAACGTGAAGTAAAGACTTCGTCATTATCCTGTCTTATCCTTACATACCACACGATTATCTTAAGTACTCATGTTTTCCCGACACTTGTAGCCTATTATTCTTAGTACTATGTGCCCTTAACCAGTTAAACGCGTTTGACGTATATACACATCGAACCAAATCCCTATTGCCGTGCGATTGACGTCTATACTCGTCGTGTAAAATAAAACATTACCACTGACTAGAAAAGCTCACAATTCCAATCAAATGTAATAAGAATATTTTTTGGTGGTGTGTTTCCTTTATATTATCAACATAACTGCTATGTATTTTATATGGAGTGGGGTGATTCAATTCAGCGAACACAAATTTCTCAAATTGGTCGACCATCTACATCCACAAAATTTACGCGGCTTATCCGAAAACATTTTCTCAATTTTATACCGGCTACTTCATAGAAACCAAATTCCCTTGCGAAGATATGCCATCTGTTCCAAAATGGAATCCGTAAGCAGTCAAGATATTGGTGTATGATCTGCAAAATGCCACATTTTGTAGTACCGTGTTTCGAAAAATATCACACCGAAATCAATTGAAATTCTTAGAACTATTTTCCTTCTTCAATTTTTCTTGTTTCTATATTATATTATTTTTTCACAATTTTCAAGTTTATAGTAACAATAATATTTTCAGAAATGAATTGTTAATTTTTTATTAAATAACAATGTAATCCTTCCTTGCTTTTCGCACTTAACAGGTTACGTTGGAGACTATATTTTTTTTAGACCAGCGCGTAGAATATACACTGTAGCGGGGTGATATGCTGTTGATTTAGGGCTGTTGGTAATGACCCAATCATGGGTTATCCTAAATTATACCTACGTGAGTGTATGTTAATTTTAGCAACCTCCGTCCTATTCTCGTGATTTATTTAGAGACGCCTATTTGGATATTGTTCCGAGTGCGAGTTAAAAGGTAATCCAGTGAGTGCCATTGACTATGAGCGTTAACGAACGGAGTTAAGGATTTCGAAATACCACGCATGTCAAGTGTTATACCCTGGCTTAAACGTCCCATATTACACGAAAATATCTCGATCGTTTACACGTTAATAAAAAACAATTGCAGGAAAAGATTTCAGTTTTTGGAAGCATGAATATACTGATTATTTTTCAGTGCTTATATGTTGGAAAATTCCAATGTTATTGATATTTTCTTTCATATAAAATTAAAAACTTTACAGTATCCAACCAATAACCTTGGCAAGTAACGTTCTTGTCTCACTTTGTTTCCTCTATTATTAATGTCGAATGTGACAAGTTTTTTTCTGATATACTTATATACGATAGTTAAATTTCAGATTACGATCAATATTAAGTACGTACTATTATATTAAGCTACAGTAAGAAATAAACGCTTCTACGTGAAAGATATACTCCAAAAATTACTCATGATTTGTAGATAATTCTTCATATAATATGTGTACCGTAGTTTTGATATTTCGAAATTTATTTTACGACATTAGCTTTATACCAAACTATAGCGACCAGTGCTGAAAGTCATGGAAAATAAAAATCCCGATATAGAAGATCCTATGGACGAATACCGTTGGCACAACATTGCTGCAAAGAGAAACAATCCTGGGTCAAGTACTTTCAGTATGCAGCTTTCTGCATTCTCCATTTCGTTTCGATGCCTTACTCCTTCTCCTTCGCTTTCCTTCATTCGATTTTACGAATTAGGTCACGGTGAAGAGAAAAAGGAGGAAGGAGCGAATACGAGCGATGACAGCGACACATCGGTTACGTGCCTTGAATTCGTCGCGATCCGCACCTTGTGCGAAAGTTATTGCCTAATCAGCTATTCACTATTTGTGCCGTTTATTATGAAACAGGTGTAAGCCCATTGAAAAAAAAATAATATGAGATATCACGCAATTTATGCTTAATTTAGTGTAAACTTTTTATTTATAACTAATTAGCATTTTGCCAAATGACCTTAGCAGTCGGTGCCAAAAAAGAAATTAAAAAAAAAAGAAAATTAGCATTTAATATCTTAAAAAATGCCAATGCTTTATCGAATTTCAAATTGGCTGATAAAAGAAATTATGTAGCCATTGATTATGAAAGTGGTGTAAGTCCAATGTCCATAGACAGGTAGCCAAATATGTATGTTGTAAGCAAGGGAATTCATAATTTCAATATGTATGTGTAAGACGAAACTACTGCTTCCAGGAGGTCGCAGAATATATCTTCTTGCTGTTTGAGACACTTGCAAAATGCAGCGACTCAAAGTCGCATCATTGCAGACAGTGATACGTGTACTGGGCAGAATCGAAAGTGACAAATGGCGTTGATGTGTTTGAGGGTTGTCCAGTTTTTGGAAAATAAGATTAAAATAATTGATCATAAATTTTTACTCTCTGGGCATTTGTATCTTTCAAACGAAGCAGATTTTCAGTGAAGTTGAAGTATAGCAATTTTTCTAAGAAACAATTGACCCCTCATTTTAACTGCTTTCGTAGAATTAGTGTTAAACAGTATGGTATACGCGGCTAATGATGAGATTTAAAAAATTGTTCGATGAATTAAGTAGGATTTTAATTAAGTCAAGTACTATTAAATAAAAATGTAAGGAGTTTAGTGAATATTTATTAATTAATGGCTTTATTACTTTATTATTATCTTCCACATCGTTGGTAAATTGTTTCGATTTTAACAATTTACTTTAAAGGTTTCTACGCAGCTTGTAGAAAACTTTGATAAATAGAAATATAAGAGATAAAAAAAAAATTTGTTGATGATGAAATGTAGACTCTAAACTTGATTACAATACAGCGGTTAGTTTTATAACGCCTCTTCGTAATTTTACGTAATATTCATTCTCGGGTTTAGAGTTTATGAAATGCTAATATTGACACCTTATGAAAATGCAAATTTTCTCAATAGGTCCTTTTATTTTTCCATCGCTCCTTGTAAATTGCACAAGTTTTCATAACATCGAAACGATGCGCAAGTGCCTGACGCTTTCTAAATAATAATTTGCTTCACATTAATCGTGATCTAGCAAATTATACATTAATATTTAGTACAGAATCTGGTTTAATCCTGTCATCTATTGATCAGCGAAACTAGATCTCACATGTACAAAATGCATTTTGTCGGTTGTATTCTTTTTACCACGCACAGCATTGAAATTGCAGAAAGGAATCTTAAACGTAGTAATCGTGAAAAGCTGCATAGAAGAAACAGCTACGATAAGTTTATTATGCTCTGAACTTCAAAATGCATTTGTGTCTACCCTATCGCAAAAACGACCAGACCTTGGTCGATAATTATTTACCATCGATTAGATTTAATTGCGTCGTTAAAGAAACTGTTAGACGCACTTAAATCATTTGGGCACACCCGTGTAAGTACCTCCGGCCTCGTCAAAATTGATTTTAAGGCGCGGCTAGTACTCTTGTAAATTTAACGTACCTTTATATACCTGTATACGTCATACATCTACCGATGGCTTGCAGACAGTGTGAAAAAATATCAGTCGAGGCGATAGAAGCATTACGGAATGTGTGTCTCGAAGAAAATCAGGAGGACATATATTACAGCTTAAATCATTTTGTAGTCTCTTTCGAAGAAAAGAACGCCGTGCGCCTGAAAACCCCAGTTTTTCATATACGCATTTCATATTCTAATATGCCTATAAAAGCATTGAACTTATTTTTTGCTTCTTTCATATTGTCACTCTTCTATGTATATGGTTCACTGTTTTGGAATTCTTTTTTTGGATAAGTGAGATTATTGGATTATGCTCTAATACATAGTTATATTGTGTCGTATGTATGTGCGGATACTACAGGGGTATAAAGTGAAATGTTATTATTTATCACATCGCTAAAAAATAATGTCGTGAAATATACAGCGCTCATCGAAAGGATGAGGGAATTATTAGATCAGTCAGCGATTTACTCAAGTTGTTAGAGGCAAGTAACTCGAATTACCTCAGCTCTCGCCAATAGAAGGTGACCTACTGCAGGCTAGAATCTTTTCCGCCGATGACTACAGATAACTGGGTAACAAAAGCTTCTAAACTTTTGCTGAAGAGACCCAATTTCAAAGCTTTGTTCATTCCTCGTTACACACTATAGAATGTATCTACATATACAAACACAAGCTGCTTTATTACAGCAGAGTTACGAAAAAAACTGCGTTTGCAAGAACGTTTAATTCCATTTGATATCAATAGGAAATATTATTAAAAATTCTTAAGATTTTCACTCCAATGTTGTTCTAAGCTATTTTTAATCCTACTCTTATCTTAAAAGATATTAGCAAGATGTAGATCTTGCTAATCTTATCTTGAAAAATTTTTTCTGATTATACCTCCAAACAAACTTCATCGTCCGTACGTCCAAACGGCACACACGATTCATTTTTAAATGTTGTCTTTATCAACATAAATTTTTTATTTCTTTCGAGTCTGTTATAATTTGTTACCGATACAACCTTTAAGTTTAAGTCTCCTTAAATTGTAGCTTCATAAAGACTCCGCATGCTGAGTTGAAACGTCGCTTTATTAATAAAGTATCGCTTTGCTCCAGAACCGAATAATTCTTATCCCAAACCGAATATTTACACAGTGAGTTATAATAAATGCAAGAAGAACATTATTTAATTAATTTGGGAAATGTCACACCTCAAAACCACCTCCTATCGTCCCTATTTATACTTCATATCGTAGATTTTAAGATTTATTTTTTCTACGTGATATCACGCTTTTATAAAATTTATGTGATGAATAAGCAAATGGAAATTAATATTAACCTTCATACTGGAGATTTCATGAAATTTAGTTCAGTACTGTACATCCTATGCGTGTAAACGTTTTAAAGGATGTACTAAAATGCAGTGATATTTTATTTCATAAATAAAATACATTTCGTATTTAAAAATTGCTCGTGTTTTTATTTTATTTAAAATGACGCGCACAGAGTTTATTTCTGAAACATAACATCTGTTAAACGATCGCCTCGACTATTTTGGCAATTGTTCACCCTTTCGACGGAATTTTCTAACGTGCTGGCATAATTGCAGACAAATTTCTTGCATGCCGAGTCCAATTTTCTCTTTCAGCTCTAAAATCGTCTGTCATTTATTGGCGCACGCTCTATCCTTAAGATAATCCCAAACAAAAGATGATAAAGCTTAAAATAGTATCAAATCGCATTAACATAACGGCCAATTAACATCTTATCGCAAGCGTACACAACCATGAAATTTTTATCTACAATAACTACATTCTTCGTTTTGCAATATTTGATACCTACTACTCCGTATTTATACTTTAAAGTAAGACAAAAACATCACCAATTTTCGAATAAAAAATGTTCCATTGAAAAAACAAAATATTAGTTCATTTTGGGACACCTTTCACTTTGGACATTTCTACTCGTACTTTATTACACCATCGACGTACGACAACTTTAAGGTTTGATATTATCGTCATTGTATTATTTAGTCGGTCAGTCTGATCACAAGTAACGTTAAAGGGGAACAGGTTTACGACAATGCACGGGATGTATATAAATGTTTCACAGCAATTTTGCATTTGCCCTAAATGTGCGACACTCGTATTAGCAAATGGGCCCGCGCATTAAAAACTTAATCGTACAATTGCAGGAAAAATACAATAAAATGGATGTGTACGATCTTTTAGAGTAAAACCGGTATATTACGTGCAGCCGTAAAAAGATCGAAGCCACGTCATTACGGGCGCTCGATCGAGCGACAATGATTGCCTGCGGACTACAAGCTAAGCGAATGTTTCTTTTTTTTTTTACGAACGGCGGCCTGACCTTCGCAGCAACGAAATCACCAAATGATGCATACAAAATCGACTTCCTAGCCTTACTGGACGAGTCATAAGACGGTGCACTCTGCGCCAGTAGTAAAAGATGGATGTGTGCGGACGTAAAGTGCTCGCCGATCTAATGCAAGCTAAATCGAAGAAGAAACAATAGCGTTGTTCCTTGAGTTTTTAGCGTGTCATTTTTTTTTTTTTTAACCAGCTGTATATACAAGTGCGATGCAACGATGAATATCTGACAAGCGTAAACATTATGTAAACGTTATATAAACAATTTGATAATTACTTCTAAGTATATGGGAATTAAAAATTCATCCGTATTTGTGTAAGAAAAACGCACGCGAGAAGGAATTGTATGAGTAACTTACTACGCGCGATCGCTATTTTTCTAACATAAGCTTATGTAATTGTGCAATTTTTATGAACTACTTAAATTATCGGCAACGAAAATCTTCTATTTAGCCATACAACAAGCTTCGCAATATAAACATTGTGCATCGTTGAGCATAGAAGTGTCTTTTCGGTACACTTGTTATTGAAGATCTTATCTAATGGGATATTGAAAGTTGATATGTAATATGTCGGATTTTATAGTATAACTGAAGAATCCTCATGCTTAACTTTAATACATATAATACATCCATAATGATTCTGTGATTTGTACGTAGACTTTCTCAGTGAATGAAACTTCTTTCTAAGCCTTCAATTTCGACCTGTCATATCGTTAAAAATCACACGAGAAGTTGCAGGTGATCGAAGGCGTATCTAATCGAATCGAGTTTAAATTTATAACTTCGATCTGGCCGGGAGGAAGCGGCCCTAAGGCGATGATTTAATCCTGACACTGAATTGACCTTCTCGACAATTGATTGTTACAACTGACCTTCGCTTTAGCGCGTACTGACAGACTTCTTTGTTGCTTTTTATACGATACAACGTCGAAACACGACCGAAGCGATATCACGGCTGGCTATCTCCCTTTTATCCTCTTCGATGAAAATCGTTGAATTAAGAAAGAAGAAGAAAAAAAAACTACGTAGCCGCGGTGCTTCGTTCATAATGAAAAATTGGAAACTGATTTTACCAGACGCTTGATCCTCCAACAAAGTTAATCGCGCCTTGAACATGCTTTGGAAAAACTTATTTAGGACTCCTAAGTTGGACTCCTAAGTTGGAGTAAGGAGTTGGAACTCCGTCTAGGATTAATTGCTGCTTGCAAAGGCTAATTGTTTCAACATATATATATATATATATATATAATATTTGAACCCTTTTTTTAAAAAACCATATTTTCACCAACACCATTTTACTACATAAATGAAATTCAAAAATTCCTATAGGTTTTTCGCATTAAACTCACCCTTTTGCAAACGGAGTTCCATTGGCAAAAAAGATTAATTCCAGTTGCAAAGGGGTGCACTTGTTTTGCAAACGATTGAATTCCATTTGCAAACGGGTGAATTCCGTATGCAAAAGAATAACTTTAATGAGAAAAACCAGTATTAATCCTTGTTTCCTTTATTTTCCGGACCTACCGTTCTTCGCCACGTCCACTGCTAAGGGCACTGCGAATTAGGCGAATTCCAGTAATTTCAACTGTAAACCGTAGATAACCATAGCCCCTGTGCGCCTTCGTGCCGATACCAATACCGATGATGGTTGTAAAGCATGGCACTCGGGGTGCGGCTGCTAGCCGTGTTTGACCTCAGCCGAATACGCGGCCCGATGACCATATACGTGCCGGCGGTTTTGTCATTCTAATAGAGGGAGGGAGGGAGGGAGGGAGGTACGATGCATCAATTATAGAAACACAGACCGGGCCGATCTAGCGTTACACGGGCGCGGAATAACGCGTCCCGATTGCGCCCCGATTATGCGAACAATAAATTGGCAGTCGAACGCACCGTGGCCAGAGACATTGGACGTTTCGCCCTTTGTACAACCGGAACGCCCCACCGCTGTGGATCAGGGACGGCGAATGTGTTTTCGTGGGCCTTATGATTGGTGCGGAAGAACCGTAGAAGATTCTTTATAGAGGGTGATATAAAAAAAAGGTTCTTAACGTTTAAGGTGGAAAGTTATTTGACGAATGAGGAAAAAATGCCTAATAAACGTGGATATTTTTGTGAATATTTATAACAATGATTATTTTTCAATGAATATATTTGTGATTACTCAACTTTATAATAGGTTTCTTGTTGCGCATGGATAGAAGTGAAACATTAACTTTTTTGTTTATGACTTTTCAAATTTTTCGCGTGATATTTATTGTATTTTTTACGTTTAACGCATTATTGGGCATTTTATCTGCTGAAGTACTGTAGGTAAATATTTGTCCAATGAGAACTGTTGCTGTTACGTGACAGCAAATTTATATGCGTGGAATAAAAACAATTTTTATTTGGAAGAATATTTTATTAGATATTCAATTTTTACATCTTTGAACATGTTCACGAAATAAAAATGAATACTGAATGAAAAGTGCCAGCTGCAACGCTTGTTGTTTTTACATAAATACCGTCCATATAGAACTTCCATATTCCAAGAGCTACATTTTTTAAATCGCTATACAATAGTGTATCGGAATATCGTACGGCGTGAAAATTAAATTATTAGATATACAACTTTGCTTGCGCCGGCTTTTTTCCCAAAATTCGAGGCTATATTGTTAAAAATTGGTTATACATTTATGATTCAAAGCATTGTCCATCGTTGGCCTTTATTTTGTCCCATTTTGCGGGCAGTGTACAAATACCGCGTTAAAAAAACCACTACTTACCGCTAAAGCAATCTATGGGAAAACAGCGGAAGCAAATTTGTGTACCTAATATATAAATCGCAAAGCATTTCTTTTTAAATGTTAATCATTGTCTCCCGTTTGCAGTGATAATTTATTTTCATAGAGTTATTGATCAATTTACAAAACGTGCACATATCATACGCATAAAGAAGAAATAATATATAATGTTTAGTGTCGAGCATTATGCTCAGTGCCGAGGTTAAACTGTAAGTTTGCAAACTGAATTTCGAGGGAAATCAGCCTGAAAAGCTGATACGTAAGAGGAATACCATTATTCAGCGCATACAGGAATATCTTTTCTTCGTGCACCCTCCAATGCGACTCTCATTTTGCCTGGCAGCGTTCGGATGGCGCGCTAAAATTCGATTTCAGGTTGCTATACTCCATGCTCTAGATGGTGCCAGGTGAATTCTTTGACAGTGTGCGGAGTACACTACGATGGAGTGGCTATGGGCCCTGTCTCCCTTGTCTGGTACCACCGTGCTATTAATCGTATTAGTCGGACGGTACATCGCTTGAGTGGTGGCTGCTCCTGCCTTCCTCCACAAAGGCGCCCCTTCCGTTCCGCTTCCTTCGTGGAAATACGTCCTGCATGGGAATATCTGGTACTTCAATGCCTCTTCAAGTACCGCGATAACTCGAAGACTTTCCTGCTGATCGTTGCGAATTACTTCCTCATAGCCGCGAACAACGGAAGAGTCGACTATTATAATGTGTTTAGACTAAACAAGGGAATCCGAGTTTGTCTTCTTGACTTCGACCGAACTTTAGTCTAAACAAACACGAGTTCATGGTCGGTAACTAATTCGTTAGACGAGACTTCCATTATTTTTTCTGTTGGCATTAAATTTCACAATCGTCATATCGTCAAGGTGGATCTTTTCAACCGAAAGAACTCCTTTTATCGTACGTTTAGTCTGTTGAACTAACTCGCATTACATGTTAAACTACTTTTTTATCTCTATTAAAGACAGAGCTGGAAGCGAGAAAGTTCAAGGGGGCAGAGAGATAATGTAATGCGTAAGTCTGAAGTCTCATGTGTAACGCTGAAGCAGATTCGTACGAAAGCTCGTAACATGGTAACTACTGAATTTGTAAGTAGCAATAGTGAAATCTCGCGCCTTCATGATTTTGCGACTATTAAAGGTAGAAACTTGTTTCAAACTGTGATGTATTGCCTTGGAAATTATGCTTTTCAAATGGAAAAGTAATATGCATGTATTTTATTTAATTCTGTGAGTATAGAAAAACCGAAATACCTTTTCGTGTATCACTGTCATAAAACATCTTGCATTTGTCAGGTGTTTTACGTTATTCTAATCAAATGAATGCGATAAATATCTGCAAAGGAGAACCGAGATCTTGTGTTCAACTATTTTCGATCTGTTTTAACACGCTGGTCAGATGCGAGTAAAATGTGACTCTTGTAAAAAGGTTTAGTTCACTGTGTTTTTGTTTATGAGAAAATCGAGGTCAAAATCACGCAAAAAAGACGGGAGAAGCGTCAAATGGAAGTAAAATGACAGCAATAGTTATTATCTTTACCTACAAAATTAACGTATTTCACGTATAATAAATGATCATTTTGAATAAAGAAAAAAAAGAGAAGAATGAGAATTTGCAAACAAAAAATGTCGCGCTTAAAATTTTTTAAATATCCTATCAGGCATAGCGATTTAAACCCTTGTACGAGATTCAGTTGTAATTATCCCCCGGCTGGTATGTTAAAGCAGATCAATATCGATTGGACTCACAGTCTAGTCTCTCCTCGTTAACCGAAATAAGAGAGCATACTTTTCGTAACGACAAAGAAAGTCACCAAGAAACAACAAACCTATTAGGTTGTCTCGCAAGTTTCTTTGGTACTTCGCAGGCTTATTGAGTAAAAGAAAAGCAGGCATTTGTCCGTTCTGACGACTCGTGTTTCTTATTATTACAATAATGAGTGTTTTGTTTTTGTCACGGTATAATTTGTTTTTGCATAAAGCTCTTCATTATTTTCGTGTACGTGATTAAAGTATATCAATAACCGTGAGAAATATTTTTGTTACATAACGTTACACTGTTTCAAGAAAATACATCCTAACTGTGGAAACTCGAAGTTATCTCATCAAATTCTTCTTACACTAAAAAAATATGATTTATTGAACGTTCTGAAATGCATATCCAAGACTTTATTGTATATTGAATTAACATTATAAAAATCCATTTTAATCCAGAACAAAATAAAAAAGATCTCCAAATCTTCCATGATGACCAAATTTCTATGTAATTACCAAGTAAATATTAAAACGCCTACCAATTAAAAGTTTAAAAATGTGCAAAAAAATGAGTTGAAGAACATTCATTGAACGGTGTAAATAATCGGCCTGATAAATATTATATTGTGCCAGGAAGTCAAAAAAACTTTTGAAAAAATCCTTTTGGAAGGAGTGAAAAAAGTTCACCGAATAAAAATAAAACAAGTATATTCTTGAACGGTAGTTCGTTACTTTTATAGGTTCAATCCTAACTTCTTCGTAAAAAACGAAAAGAGAAAGCGAAACGAGAGAAACTTATGGGAGAGCCCATTGCCATCATACACCAGTAATGTCACCGCCATCATTCCTCCTTGTCCTGTAGCCGACTTACACCCGTTAGTCCACTTGCATACCTCTGCGAGCGAAAGAAAGACGCAACTATTTCTATGGACATTCATCATTCGCCTCTCTCTCCTCTCTCAACGTGCCGTCTCATCCCTTTCGCCGCTCTCTGTCTCCGTCATCCTCCCTCCTCCGTGGCCCTCCCTTACGCTCTTACCCGCGGACTTCTGCAGCCACGTCTCGGAAATCTGCATCGATGCCAGTGTACCGAGCTTTTAATCGAATACCAGGCATCTCCGCACTGGCAAAGTATCGATATTGGGATTGAGCGAGAAACTTGTGCCACTTGAAAAGTCGCGTAATAAAGAATGCATCTAGTTTGAGATTCATCGAAAAGTAAGTAATGGCGATATTTCATAAATATCTAGGAATCTTTAATTTCGTAATGCTGGGAAAGTAGCAGATACTTTCGTTGTTGCATAATGTTAGAGAATTATACGTATATTATTAAGGTTAAAACTAGTCGTTTTTTGAACATATATTGATACACGGTATATTATTTTTAAAAAATAGCAGAGCAAAGAAGAAATATCAAAAGTCAATATAATGATTTACATACTGC
Source organism: Ampulex compressa (assembly GCA_038496175.1). Lineage (NCBI taxonomy): Eukaryota > Metazoa > Arthropoda > Insecta > Hymenoptera > Ampulicidae > Ampulex > Ampulex compressa. Next base: position 33,596 of record JBCFXI010000484.1, on the reverse strand, counting down.
AACACGATTGTAGAGAATCCAGAGTATACGTTGTTTTATGTAGACTTTAAAAAGTTATCGATGAAGCAGTGAGAATGTGTTCTGTATAAAAATATTTACATTTGCACGCGATTAAAATAGTTTGTATTTAATATTTCCAGTTGACACGTCGAATTTCAAATATCTTACTCGTTGTTTTACTCTGTCGTGTTATTAATTGATATAAAGATATTTTGAAGTCGATAAACGCATAAACAAAACAAAAGAACGAACGAACGTTTAACCATTCTAAATCCGCTTAAACAAATTTGTCAGTTTATTAGTAATTTTAGATACGATATTGAATTTCCACATTAAATACATGCTGATTAATCCGCCACTGTCAATCAAAAGCAGGAGCGAGTTCCATCATGGATTATTATAATTTAAATGGTACTCGCAGTAATAACACTACTATCGCGTATCATTTAAACAAACCACGTTCTTCGAAGGTCATGAAAATATTTTAGAATGTTTATCCAAATATTTCAAGGCAACACCAGAACGTACACGTAAACCATAGGATGATTATGAACGTTTCTTGCGTAGAACAAGGTATATTTCGCATTATACTCTCTACAGATTAGATTTTGCCGCATCAATTTATCTCACTCGCGAACGAGTATATTATAAACGCTCCACACCAATACCAAACGATAAACACGATGAGTGACCTATTATCCAAACAACAACAAACACCTTTCCCCCTAACCTTGTAGATCAATCGAGCGTTCGAAAGGAGGTTCTCCACCCCAATTCTTCAATCCAAAACAACGTTCATCCAAAAGCCACGATCCAAAGGATGGTCCAGAAATTCACTGCACCGTATGTTACAAAGGTCGTCACTCATTCTCAAAGCTCTGCGTTTGAAACGTACGGGGGCCACAACGTTGGTGCAAACATACGTCTACACCCAGTACGATAATGAGCCTGCACGGCAGCATAATCATACCTCCCCGCCCGATTCGTATCTCCACAATAGTCAAACACCATCGGCCATCGAAGAAACGAGCCTACTCACCGATGGGTATCATATCGGGGAACGCCGCTGGCAAGGATATAAGGAGCACGGCCAATGCCGCGGTCGTCAGGCTGACGATGGAAGTCGGCCCCCGGTAGCGACACGTACCAATCTCCACGAAGCTCCTCGGCTCCCTAGACGGCGCACCGGGAAAAAGCATCGCGCAGCGCCGTCGTCGCGACGAGGGTGGTCCGCCCGTTTCGTGAACAACCGGGAGCATCTTCCGCGCTCCGTTGTCTGACACAAACTGCCGTCTCCACTTGGCGTGAACTCGATCTCGCTTGAACCGCCCAGCATCCCTCTCGCCCTCATCCGCAGCTCCCCTCCCGAACCCTGAGCCGTGGGAGCTTCCACCCCCCTCTTCAGTGCCGCGAAGTTGCTCCCTACCCCCTCCACCTCGATCATCCCGACGACTCTCCCCCTCCCGTGGCTCCGCCATCGGGGTAAATGCGCAGACCTTCTGCGCATGTCGCTCGTGACGTGCACCTTGCATGGAGTACGTTCGGCACTCCCTGTCGCCGGTAGCTATACCGATATAAACCCTCCGTCGGTACGCCAGGAATGCCGGACCTTCTGTAATTTGGGAAGGGAAAGTTCGAGGTAGCGTTTCGCGTACCGGTCGACGTGTTATGGGAATTCGCGTTGTGGGAAACTAAAAGTTGGCATGGTTTTGGGATAGTAGTAAATGGATGGAAGAACGGGGTTGACTTGTTGATTGCCGCGGTGGTCGTCTGGGATCAGCACTAGTATACGGACGGGGTATGGTGTAGACTTAACATCTTATTGGCTTTCGAGTCTCACGTTCTGAAATACCGATAGTGAAAAAAATCAAAAGCTTTGGTACGCCCTCTATGATTTACAGTGGTAAATTCGAAAACTTAACTGAATCGAACCGAGGGGTTTATGTGGAACTCAGCTGATTGATTTTAGGAAAGTATTTAATGTCCTCTTTGTGCATATAAAAAATAGTTGCTTAATACCGGGCAGTCGATGCGTGAAAACATGTTCTTTGTCAGTGAAAATACAATATACGTATTGGAAAAAGGAATGATATACGGGAAATACAAAAGAGAGATATACGGAAACATTAATTCGAATCTTCCATGTGAAAGTACGAGTTTTTATTTATGACAATACACTAGCTTCTCGATAGTGTACTTATTATTTAATCTCCTTTGTAATATCTTTGTACGGCTACAATCAAGGACAAATGCTGAATTATTTTGGAATACAATTCGAATGGCATATGCTGCAATTTTAATTACGAACAAAGTGGTACAAAATAAATATATGACGATAAACGCCCATAACACAAAATCAGCAAAATCGCAAAACTGCGGCAAATATCCATGGCACACGATGAGGTAAAGTTTAAGCGGCGAAAAAGATCTATGATGCATGACGATTGAACTTACAGTCATAAAGACATATATGTCGGCGTATCACATTACGGCATATAGGGTCGCAAGTGCGACGTTTAAGCGAAATGTTCGTCAGCTACGCTCGAATCAGAGGTGGAAGGCGGGAAAGGAGTGGACCTAGAGGTAATGATAATACATTTTCGAACAAGAAAATCATTACATCAATATCTAATTATATTTATTTAAAGTGGAGATTTAGATGTAAGCATTGTAGCCTAAACGTCCTCGTGAAATAGGCATGGGAGGAATTTAAAATAGTACTAAAGGATGAACAAACGTTTAAAATAAGATACGAGTAATTTGAACCAATAAAACATAAAATAATAATCGTTATTAAAGTTTCTGCAAGTAATAGCTGCAACGCCGATGCACGTCGAGGACCGAAGTGCATGCCCAAAAACGCGCCTTCAGTTTGAAAAGAACACAAGAGTGAGTCAGACAAAATTACTTGACAAGAACCTGTTATGTTACATTATATTATTTTATGTCATTTTATATTATTTGATTGTTGTCAGTCTAGTTGTTTTTGTTATGTCACTGTTCCTTGTTTCAGTTAAACCTTTTGATTATTGTTTATGCATACTTGTTATTTTTGTACGTTATTAGTATCTCTTTTTACGCTCTTAGAGTACAGTTGATCAATGGAGGAAGAACGAAGAACGAAGAACCAAGATAACATTAACTTAAAAGCATGAATTATACATTAAGTATATAGACGGATGAGTGGATTTAGTTTAAGGTGTGTTATTCGAAATTTCAAATGTAAGCAGTACAGTTCTCTTCAACTTTCGACTTTCGTTTGTCTTGCGCTTCATTTGGTGGAGCATAGATTCCCGAATTCTTCCAGGTGCCCGAGATTCTCACGGTACTCGTGCTGGTCTTCTGACGACCCTTAGAAGGTCATCTTCAGGGGAGCGGCGTCGCAGGGGTGCTTTAGACGCATCTAACCCAGCCTGCACATCGCTTGGGTACCATTCTCAGCCGTGAGGGTACCATCGCGGGGTTTCCGTGTACTCGTGAGAATCTCTGGTGCTCTTAGTAAGAATTCGTCGCGTCACGATTTCCCCATCTCATCTCTTTATTCACCCCCTTTCATCGTTTTGTCATTGATAACACATTTCAAAACTCGATGATGAAGCGAATGGATCGAATCCGTTGTATATTTTTGTAAAACAAAGATTATTGTACAGGGAGTTCGGCGAAATTCGTATGTCTAGTTCTCTCTCGGTTCCGATAGAGTCCTTCGATCGCTTGTTTCACGCTCATATCGCTTTGGCCTTATCGGTGCACAGTGATACAAGAATGTTTCAAGTGATCGAGGTAAATGATATGCGAGGGTAGTCCGATAAGTACTTAGCCTACAAAAGAAAAACGAAAATTTTGGAAAAGTGGCGATCAATTTCTCAACATAGCCTCCTTTTAGCTCGATACACTTGACCCAGCGATGCTCCGACTTCTTTAACCCGTCTGAAAAAAAAACGTTTTTCGGAGGTCTCATTTTCACGTTGAAACTCGTTAAACCAATTTTTGACGGTCGCCATCGAAGGAGAAAAGCCACCGTAAACAGCATCTAAGCGCTCTTCGATTTCGCTGCGCGATGTCCCTTCCAAAAATAAGAATCGAATCACCGAACGATAATTACTCTTTTTCCATTTTTCTAAAAGTCCAATTTGGCTGAAATTTTGACAGTAGCTGTCTACGAGAATATATTACACGATAGTATATTTATCTTACGATAATGGCACCATCGGGCGGTGAGGCTAAGTACTTATCGGACCACCCATGTATACTGATAACGATTGGCGGGATCAGGATAGCGCAAATTCTCATTCGTAGCAACTTCTACGCCGTGAGACCTGGGCAATCGTTATTTTTCCCAATGCAAGATTTTGTTTGTAATTGGGAAAAATAATGAGCTAATGGCTGCGATTGTATGGAAACATATGTCCTCGTTTAGAGCATGAAAACTGACATCGCCGCTCAACATTTTATTTGAAGTTAAACGTTCTAGTAGACATCTTAACGACAAGGCTTGATTTACAGTTATTTATAATTCAATGTTATAATTATTGTATTCGTATTATAAATATTATTTTTTATCAAATATCCTGCGATTAAGAATGCGTTTCGCGAGCCGTGTACCTCCCGTTTCTTCTTGAAATCAGACGCTATGCTTATTGTAAATGCTTATTCATCCGTGTTGATTACTGAGTAGAAATAGTACGTTATTATGCTCTTACAGTTATCAGATATATGTGTATTCATTAGAAGTATTGATGGAATACTGTCGATGGATAATTGATGGAATACGAATGTTTTCCTATTGTCTAACCGCTTCACAGAAAAACTATTTTATCGAAATGCTGTTTTATACAGAGATAGCCCGTTTTAACTGACATAGAATGCGATTTTGATTGGATTTTACATATTGTTGGAAATCAAAGACCTGCTTCATTATCGGCAGATGGAATATCGTTAATTACGTTTACTCTTTTCTTTTCATTTATAAGATTTAAATGTAGAGGTTTGGCTTATAATTTATAACGGTATCGAATTTTCAGAGTTCTGTTGTTGCTTCTCGAGTCGTTACAATAGACAGTTTCATTAAATATTCAAACTATTCGAGAATTTTGTTATTTTTTCTTTGATCATTCTAATTTCATTAACAGTTTACCCATCCTCTATAACTTATAATGACTTTGAAGTAGTCTTTTATTTCTGCATTTTGACCGAACTACGCTGTTATTTACCCGGGCTTTACAAATCGCTGCAGATCAAAATACTGATCGAAAGCCAAACGTTTGTTGGTGTTGTCCGATTTTATTATTCCCATTATACCACAATATTCTACAAACGCACTCAAAAGTCCGCAGTTTATCGATAAAAAGCATAAATTTACCTATACTCTCACACATCCATCCATATATGCGTAATTTCGTATATATTCGCCCAATAAATTCTGCTCGGTTTTCCACGATTTAGCCTTGCATTACCTGATTACATTTTAATCGAGCAAATGTTGAGATTATAAAGGAGCCAAGTTTACGTTTAGTAAGATCGATCAAGTTTATATTTAGAAATTCCAACCCAGTTTGTAGCGTTGTTGAAAAAATGATAATTTATTAGTGTCTTTAATCTTCTTGGAGCTTGAAACTAATTTTTGAGAGAGTGCAATGTTTCAAATGGAAATCTTTAAATAAACATTTCTAAAATAAAAGATCTTTTGGTTCCTCCTCAGAATCCCATAATTTCGAAGTGCACAGATATACTACGTCAGCGAATAATAACTAAAGTATAAAGTTTCAAGAAATATCTTTCAGAAAATTTCTACAAAGTATTTACAATATAATACTGACGTAAATATCATTTGACAAGAACGAAAACAAAAGTTTTACCGCATACTCCGGGTTGAGAATCCCTGGCGTACATCATCTACGTCAGATGAGAAACTTTGGTTATACGGTCTGCTCAGTACCGCTGAAATGAAGTGAGAGGTTATTTCAAAACTGTGCTTAACATATCGGCTGATCGAGTTCTCTACGAAAATCAAATGGATCCAGCACTACTCAGAGAGCGAGAGCTCTTTAAAAAGAGAGCTTTAACAACCCCAACGTAAGTGTTTGATACAGATATGCCATACTTAACCTATAACTTGTCATGTATACAAACAGAACTGGTGGATGTTTTGAATGGAATTATTTCCTACGTATCCACTCTTTAATTTCCTACTAAACACATCTGATTTGACAAGCATTTCATTTGACCTATGCATAGCCTTTCAGACGTATTCCTATTGTCTTACACACAATGTCTGACAGAAAATGAATGGAATTAGTTTAGAGTATCTGAGTGGAATTATTGATGAAAACTGGATAGACAAAGCTAAAGTAAATGTTTGGAAGTAACATTTTCCTTTGCTTAGCGTAGAAAAAAAGAAGAAGGAGCAGGAGAAAGATGCGGTACGGGATGAACCTCTTAAGAAAAAAGCCAAGCCGTCATCGGTATCAACGGCACCAAAGCTGGACATGGTTAACTACAAGACAATGTCTGGAAGTTCACAATATAAGTTTGGTGTCCTAGCAAAAATAGTAAAGCACATGAAAGCAAGGCACCAGGATGGAGATGATCACCCATTAACGTTAGAAGAAATCTTGGATGAAACAAATCAGCTAGATGTCGGATCCAAAGTAAATTTCATTTAATTATTTTGCATCAGGTAAGAGTAAAAACCAGTCTACATTTATGGTTTTTATTAATACTCGATAGGTGAAACAATGGCTTCAAACAGAGGCATTAATAAAAAATCCAAAAATAGAAGTAACGCAAGATGGACGATTTGCTTTCAAAGCTATGTACAAAATTAAAGATAAAAAATCGTTATTAAGGCTCTTAAAACAGCAAGATTTAAAAGGGCTTGGTGGAATTTTATTGGAAGATATACAAGAAAGTTTACCGCATTGTGATAAACACTTAAAGGTTAGTGTGGCAACGAATTATTTTTATTGCTGTATTTTATTGATAATATGGAATAATGGTCATTTGTTTCAGAGCTTACAAAACGAGATATTATTTATCACTAGGCCTTTAGATAAGAAAAAAATAGTTTTTTATAATGATAAAACTGCACAATTTCCAATCGATGATGAGTTTCAAAAATTATGGCGTGCCGTGGCGGTTGACGCGATGGACGATCAAAAAATAGACGAGTACCTTGAAAAACAAGGCATTAGATCAATGCAAGATCATGGACCCAAGAAGCCTGCTCCACTTAAAAGAAAGAAGCCAAATAATAAAAGAAAACAATTTAAAAAGCCAAGAGATAATGAGCATTTGGCAGATGTATTGGAAACGTATGACGATAACAAATGAGATTAATAGAGAGAGGTATCAAATAAAAAGCACTTGTGTTAATGTGATTTTATACAGAGCTTCTTGGTTACTTTACCGATCATTGCTTTACAACTGTTACCCATCAAGAAGCATTACTTGATTTGAAACGAAGAGATCATAGTATTATCTGTTGCATTAATATCACAAATATGTACAATAATTATCGTAAATTTTTATTGTAAGTACAAAATAAATAGACATTATCTGTTACAAGTTTTCATACTTATATCATCTATTTGTCACACCACACTCATAATCAGCCTTGTCGAATACACAATAAGTCTCGTAATTCAGTATTGTGGCAATGTTGGATGCTAAGTTACGATGCATAGACTCAGAGAGTTTGTTACCTTTAAAACGTAGCTTTATATGAAAAATGATGTCTGGCCTTTACCACAATTAATAATATTCAGAATATTCTACGATCTTTGGTTTCAATTTCTGTTTGTACATATATACTTATATAAATGTACGTGAAAAACGGGTTTCAGACTCGTAAATTCATCAAAGTTCGCGATTAAAAAAATGTATACATTTCATCCGTGCGCATGACGGTGACGTTAATTTACAGTCACGTTAATCTTTTGGAAGCGCAGAATCACTTTTTCCTCGGGAATACGCCCGCGTCGCTTTACTACCGAGCATTCTATCCAGCAAGGATTGTTTATTTCTTCTTCTAGCAGCTAAGACCTCTCTGCACAATTCGTGAAAGCATTCTGCAACTTGAGCAACCTGCAAACCTTACAAATGTCATTTTACCCAATAATATGGTATACGTTTTAACACTAGAACTACTGGCTACTATATGTCAACATATTTAAGTACACGATATTTTATCTATAATACTTTAAGCATTTGATATATTTTGTTTATTTTTTATGACAAGAAAAAATACCGCAGAAACACACCATTTTGTTCGAGAAAGAAAATATTACGAGTCAAAATTTAATTCAGGGTCATTTTATTTCGAAATTTTAGAATCATTGAATGCTTATTTTAACCCTTTCACCGCCAACTGGCCAATATGTTAGCTTTGTTTGTTTACGTCGTCTCTATCAATCTTAGCATTCTTCGTACATACCACGTATTCAGGATTGACAAATGAATCTCACATATATATATCTTTCAAACAAAACAAGATTTTTCTTCGATAATAATTCTTATTATACAAAATTAACGAGATGCTAAGGTGCTTAAATTAAATGCACATCCCTTCTGCTCCAAATATTTATAATAAAAAAAGGGCAGGAAGATGAAAAGTAAATTAATTCATTTAATCATTCACATACCGCAGTAAGACATTGAAAAATGTATATTAGTCGTATATTTTGAAAATTACTCTAAGAAATTATCTAACAGTTATAATAGCCGCTTAGATAGCTCTCGCGTTAAATATGAGTACATTAAATATTACCTGTTCAGCAGCAGTCACTTCGCTAAACCAACATTCAAAATCTTTGGCCAAAATCTCTCCTTCCTCCGTACTGACTTGTCTTAGGTGCACCATGTCTGCCTTGTTACCAACCAAAGCAAGAGGCATGGCGGCTTCAGGATCAGCAACCGCCAAAGCTTCTTTCGCTTTCCGTACGAAATTAAAGGAACCTCTATCCGTTATAGAATATACTAATAACAATCCATCTGCCCATTGCAACGTCTCCATGGAGGGTAATTCGTCCTCGCTCTGAAGTTACAATTTCATGAATTTTTTTTTCGGCGAACGAAGAAAAAAATCGCCTCAATATTTCGTAAATCTTATAATACTTGGTTTACGTAAAGATTAATCATGACGTTCATTCAGCCGTTACCTTTGGACAGGTATCCAATATTTCAAAAAGAATAGGTTCTCCATCGACCAAGACCTCATGCTTGTATCTGTTCTCTAAAAATGAAAGAAATCCAATTACGCTTTGTGCGACATCAACGTCAAAGTAAAAGTACGATTATAAATTCCATAGAAAACATAAAGCCGATCGACGATGGGGCCTGTATAGCCTACATATAACTACATTCCACGGATAAAGTATAGACTAAACTATGTTTCGGAACCGAGCCAATTTTAGAATCTCGGTGCACAAGCCTCTAAGAACTTTACTTGTCTACCGTCCATCATCCGATATACGCGTACACGTATGTATTTGTACGAAACAAGAAGTTCTGCCGAGTATCAACCTCGCATTAGAACCCATTCTGTCTAGTGTCAAATTCGTTTTCGATAAATTTAGACCAGACTCGGCTTACGGTATGCGCGGAGACAGCTCACGTTGCTTCCAAGCGGCCCCTGGCAATTTTTCAGGAACAACCGTAATTTTATCACTTTTTTAAACGGCTGCGCACTTTTAGTCTTATTCGCATCGACGAGCTGACGGTAAACTGACGTAAACCGCGGTGAACCGCGCAATGGTAAATTGATATATTCTTTACCTGACTGATGATCGTATTCCCCGATATATCTCCTGGTTAGAAACCTCACTGTCAGAGCTGAAACATAATGACCATACATGCCGACGGGCGTATCGAATACCTCGATCGAATCTACGGATTTCATTGACGACAATGAAAATACACGGCGTTTATCGAGTTGCACAAAGTGAACGTTGCGTCCATGATATTCTTATCGGCTTCTAATAAGAACCTGCGTACTCTATCTACCCTTCGTGACCGACAACCCGAAGGATCTAATCATCGCTATTTATAATTAACACCAAAACTAACGGACCACTCGAAAATAACTCGTCCGTAATTTCTCGCTCGCATCGCTCCAATTTACCAGGATGCGTTTACGCAGAATTCCCATAATTTCGTTGGGATACAAAAACGATCAGACGTATCTCCTTATTTTCCCCCTTTGTCCCACTCTATTCCCGAAAATGTCCACATTGCACTTGAATACGTTAATCGTTCTAACGTTAACAAAACGAGAAATGACTTCCGTTTATCCAGCGCGCATGCAGCCAAATAATGTAATTTTCCAGCTGCTTAGTCCATTATTCTCGAAATATGCTAAATAGGGTAGAAAGTCCAACTCGGCTCGCTGTAACGCGAAACCGATTTCCATCTCATTAATCGGAGTTTCGTTCTATACCGGAGGAGATTTCACCGAGGTGCACAACCTTGCTTACTGTACGATACGCGACACGACATATCGCGAATCGCCAAAGAGAAACGAGCCACAGCCTAGTGACCCGCTTCGAGGTATACCGCACTATTTTTACCTCGAACTCGAACCTGCCACGACGCCACAAAACCTTGCATGAGTAGTGCGTTAACGCGCTGGTGACTTATTTCGATTTTAAGTTCGATCAAATATGCATTCAACCTTTCAAAGTGGGATCAACGAAAAGTTTCAGATATTTCCATCGATGCCATCGGAGAATGAAGCGGATTAACTTGATTATAAGAAGAGGACCTCTTGATATTCGTATTCGAAAAGATATTTTCGGAGGTAAATCATTTTGCGTTCGTGCTAATGTCGAGCTTAAAATTCGATCAGCTGTTCCGAAGTAAAAGGCGCCGACATGCTGGCATCTGCCAAGAGCAGTTGGAGTTAAACACTTATCGCACTTTTCGTTAAGAGATGCTACCCACGTTATTCTACGTTTATTCGTCGAATAGCAAATCCGAGCGTATGTTTCATAAAAAAAAAAAAAGCAAATTGACCGATTCCTCGATTGTTTAACGACAAGCTCGTTTAAACGTACTTCTTGCACGCCTGAACGACGCGAATTAAGATCTCTTACATTCCAACGCCCGTTACGTATTTCCATCTGTCACTTAATTTCGCTCGCGATTAAAATAATAAGAAAGAAATACGATGAAGCAGGAGTCCAAACGTTTCAAGTGGTTCGGTACGAAAACGATGTGTCAGCATCAGTCTCACGTCCGATCCTTCAGATCCATTCCTGTGTTTTATGAAACGCTAGAAAAACACGGGCGTCGGTGCCAACGGTGGCAGGTGAGAAACTCTGAAAATTTATCCGTCGTGGTGGATCCAAGATCCAGTTAAATTTTGAAATAAAGCTTTATAAATAGCGCAGACGTACTTTGTGACGAGTACAAGGGTAGAGGTGGGGTGACGAATACGAGGGCCGACCAATTATTTACTCACTCATGCCTTTACACGTGCCATTACCAAAAATACACGCGGTTGGCTACGCTCGAGGGCCTAACCACGTTTCGTATACACGCGTTCATTGCGCGAAGCTGCGTGGACGCGTGACTCGTGCACTTGCACTTGAATTAAATCGGAGGTTCCTCGAGCGAGTTTCTTCGCAAGAGTGGCGCTGTATTGTTATTCGCCCATTTTTCCACCTTCGCTGGTCATTATGAATTCTATATCTTTAAAGATATCCCTCTTTAATCTACGTTCGTCTCAAAACAAGGTTCCGTTCACGCGTTTTGCCCTAAATCGACCAACGCTTCTTCACAGACTCCTGTACTGTTGTAAATAAAAAAAGAGATATATTCTTCTCTGCTCACGGCTACGATTAGCATGTTGTACTTAGCGTTTTTTTTGCCGAACAACGACTATAGTCGGGATTGGTATGGAAAGGCTGAGGTTTTTACATGCGCTACGTGTAGAAAGAGATTACTAAATTTATTCCAACCCTGAGCGCCAATTGGAATATTGCTCACTGGTGATTCTTGTGCATTATCTTGCCTGTTAAGCCTCTACGTCCATTCTGTAGTAAGTCTCTTATTTATGCTTTTCGACTTTATGAATTATTATAAGAGAAAAAGACTACTCGTCGATGGTCGTCTAATCCATTACTTACATTCGATCTTTTTCTTTCTAAAATAGGCATGATATTACACAGAAGGAGTTGTTAAAGTACGGGCAAAATATCGAAATCTAAGAGAAACGTGGGCTGTACCGGATGAAATACGCGAGACGCGTTGGATCTAACCGCAACCACATCTCGAGGCCCATAAAACGCGTCTATATGCACCTATTTGCACTCCAAGGTTTTCTGGTTCGCGCCAGATTCGTAAATGACCGACATTAAGCTACATTTATTACGACACCTCCGACCACGTTCCGCCATATGCGAATGTATCTTACCATGTTTATCGCGATTTTGAATTCGAAGGCGCGCGTTAAGGCGGATTACGGTGCGATTATTATATATCACAAAGTACAAGGTGTATCGCTGTTTCAAACTCGTCATCCATTTTAAATGGACAATTTTCGCTGGAGCATCGAAACGTACCTACCGTTACAAAGAATATGAATCCTCTAGAAGTAAAGAAAAATAGTAAGCGGCACCGTTCGACCTATCAAAATTTGTACATGGACCTATCGATATTTAAACAATCGCCAGCCAGTTGTATCGATCTTACATGGGCCACGTATGTGTAGACACAGCACCATTTTTATATTTCGGCCACATGCACCTAGTCCTCCTCAGAAAACATTTTTTAACTTAGCGAGCAGGTTATACCGATTTTGAAGTGGGCAGAAGGGGTTAAAATTATCGTATATGCATAGGCTAAATACAAACTGAAAAAGGACCCACAGTCCATTCAGACAATTTTTTTAAAGAGCACGTGTAACTGACTGCGGTTTATATAAGTGCAGACACTCGAAAATCATAATAATTAAAACAAAAAGACCCACATTGGTGTACGATTACAAAGATATTCACAAAAAGCAAATCAAACGTGACATCTGCCATCCCATCACACTCCTCGTAGTCACAGAAGCGGTGCGCTACGAATATTTCCCTCCAAAAAACCCAAAATCCGAGTTACCAAAACAACGCTCGAGGCAGGCTAGAAAACATCCAGGACGGTATTTCAAACGACATCCCGTGGCTACCGGTTTACTTTTACTCACCGCTCTTTCCAACCCCCGGTGCTCCGATCACGGCCACCTTCACTTCGCACAGCGAACTCTTCTTCCTCCGGATGCCCCTAATCGCATTCGACGTCATACTCCCTGCACGCGTAACTGCAAAGTGTCCCACGTTACTCGCGACGCCACTGTGAGGGCCAATGGAAAATTCGGGGCGCGGGACGAGGAATTCCTGCTCCAGCGAGGGCCGATGAAAATGATCGTCGGCCTGGCCGATACACAGAAGGAGGGTGTACGCCCGCGCGTAATAATAGAACTCTCGACATCGCCGATGTCAATCGGTCTCCTTTTTACGGCCGGCCAAGTTGCGTCCTCCAGGCCTTAGGGAACGGCCGCCTCCTCCGCCCATTTGCCGGCTGTTTCGTATCAGCGGCATCGAAATCAAAGCTGCGCCCACCCCGGAGCGAGGATCTCGCGCGGTATCCGGCTCTTTCGGCCAAAACTTTAAATATGTCCGCGCCGAGGGCGAAGGGGAGAAATAGGAGCGCCGCGAAGATACGCCGGCTGGATGGAGCAGGACGGATCGACGGAAGGGCGCGCGGCGGTGGAGGGATGGGGAGGAGGGGGGGGGGGGGGGGATGGAGAGGAGGCAAGATC
>JBCFXI010000484.1:0-19789 GCA_038496175.1 Ampulex compressa | reverse complement strand
TCCGGCCCCCCCCCCCCCCCGCCCCCCCCCCCCCCCCCCCCCCCCCCCCCCCCCTGGAGAGGAGGCAAGATCTGATGGTTACATTAATAGAACGGTTCGCACATGTCTCGTGGAATCCCGAGAATTTACTCGGCGGCCCGACAATGTACCAGCGCGTTACCGATACGTCTCGTAATGTAGATCCGCGGTTCCAGAGAATAATACGGACGGACGGCCGATTCTAAACTGGCTTTGGAAACGCTTTCTTTAAGCCTCGTTTCCAGTTCGATTTGCATCGCCGATGCATTAGCCTTGGTAGTTTTGCTTGAAGGAGCGATTTGAAGGAAGACCCGATAGTGTTACGAGAGCTCTCGAAAAGTCGTTGGTTGGGAGAGCCGGATAAAGGAATTTGATTTTGGGCGGTCCTGCAAATTGGCGGTAAATGGATATTTTTGTCGAAGCGATGTCGCATTTTTCTCTCTCCACGAATCGTTTTATAGCCATCCCGAAGGTAAGGGGGAGAATGCTCTTGGGGGACGAGAGCTTTTTTACTATACCTAATAATGATGCGCGAACAATTATATGTTGCAATAGTTTATGGCTATACCTCGTTGTAATACCTCAAGCTCCACGCAATGAACACGGTGAGACGTGTGTTGAGACAGGAATATTAGTTGACAGGACGACGAATACGCGGGTTTAATTATATTTTATCGTAATATTATTAATTGGATTTGTACAAATTTTTGAATATACTTGCACGAGATACTTCAAGAAATATGTGAAAAGGTTGGATATGTTTAATGATATGAGTGCAATCTGAAATTCTTTAATAGAAATTAGCGTTATTTATTTAAGATTATAAAATTAACATTTGGTTATACCTATTTGTGTACCGTTGTGACTTATGCATGACGTTTGACGTCAGGTTTAGCAGGGACCAAACGTATATCTCTTTGTATAAGTACAACTAGATATTGGATGGACGATAATTGTGTTACTACCATATTATCCATAAAAAATGTTTTGCGCAACAATACTCACCTATCTTGCATGATATATCCCTCTACTGTTCCTCTAGCATCCCTTTCTTCTTTGACTCATTTGTCTGACGAATAATCTCGATGTTTTGATAAACACGAAGCAACATTCGCCTGCGATCTTCTCTCTTCCGCTGTACTTATCGCCAGTGGGCCAGTTCTTAATTAAATTCGAACTTCTAAACTATACACTATATTTAAATTGTAGAGATCGAGTATTTGTGTGAAAAACGATAATGCATGAAAATACGGACAGGTATGTATACAAAGGATCGAACTTCGTGAAGGCGTTTGTCACGTGCTTTTTGACGACTTCGCAAATCGATGACGAGATCCAACCCGCGCCTTGGTCCGGGCACGACTGTTTCTCCCCATTCTCTTCTGGCAGGTCGCAGCCGGTGCTCTTTTATTGCTCCTGAGCCACGTACGCACGATATCCACTTCCGGTACAAGAATGCGCGCAGCAGAGGATCACGATTCGAAATCGTGACTTCTAGCTTGTGTGCATCTTAACCCCATTGGTACTCAAAAATTTAAAGATCATCTCCGTGATATTACATAAAAATATACCTTGCATCGACATTCCGGCTTTTTTTATTTTAATCTTCAGCACCGATTACTAACATCGTTCTAGGATTTTCTGCATTCAGCTGGTTACAGAAGCAACAAAATTTTTTTTCATGTGTAATTCGGCTTTAACATAGTGCAATGACGTTTTGTTTTTGTAGAACGAGTTCTTGCAGCAAAGTGTTTGATGAGCCATGGCTACGAGTCATCGTCAGTGTAACGCGTCAGAAACAAAGAGGGATTAATTCTCCCTTAAGCCAATACATGAATTTATTCGGCTAAAGTGATCGAGTAGCCAGGAAATTCAACGACGAAGAAGCTGCTCTATCGAAAATAAACAAAATGACTCGAAATAAACATAGAAACTACAGGTTAAAAGTAATTCTCCAAAACATCCTAGAATGTTTATAATTTAATCGTAAAAAAAAGTTCTTAAGATCACTTCTTCGTCGTGCAAACAATCTTTATCAGTTTCAATACATATTCGATAAACGTTTTAAATAAATGCTACACAAAAAAAGTATTTTATTTTCAGTCCTATGTTTACAAATAAACTATTTGATTTTTAATGCAGAGAAGTGTAACGTTAACCAAGATTTTCCCGTCGCTACGTCGATGATTTATACTGAATATTTGTGCAGCCTTGCCCAGTTACGGTAAGTCGATAAAAGAGATTTCTGTTTGTGGAGATTTATATTGGTGGAATAATCGATCTTAGCTAGAGGTGCCATCTATCCGCGCCTTCTTCAAACATTCTGTTCTCGAGGATACGACCACCTGCATCGGTACAAATTGTTGCGTCAGGACATCCACCAAAAATCCACTTAGCCGCACGCAGCAAAACTGGTTTCGCTCGATCTGAACGACCATTTATAATACAACATTACATTAATTCTTTATAATTTACGATATATTTTAAGTGACATTTTATCCATGAATTTTCTCTGTATCAATCATCGTTTTGCCTCGCATATAGAAATCGTTTTAAATCAATGGATTATATTATAAAGTAAACTGTTGTTAATTCGCTGTTTTCTTTAATAGTATTACACAGGCATCTAAAATGAGACACTAAAGACTATTTCAAGTGCTGGAGAAAAAACAATTTAACGTCTCCACATAGTTTATAACATATTTTGGTTACCTCTTTGATGTTGCTAATCAGGCACTGATATCAGCAGAAAATTTTTTCCAATAATACACATTGACATACATACATACATGTATTTATCGGTGTTTCTACGTAATCATCCTCGATGAGTATTATATTCCCCGAGTTGCCCGACGAGCCCGGACTTTCCCTTTCGAGTCTCCAATCGAAAACGTGCTTCGTCGTCTTCTTTCCTTCGACATCACGATTCATATCGTCCACTTCCACTTCCGCGTCCGTACTTTCGATCTCGTTACTTCGCAGTACTTCGTTCAAAAATCTTCGTGCGGAAACTCTTTTGGGAACCTGTTTATCACAGCATTTCGTTCTCTCGTATTTTTGTCACAAGGAAAAACTCATTTAAGAATCAATATTGTTATCCACTTTACACTAAAGCACACACGATTAAGGCAAGACGAAAATCAACGTGTTCTCAATATTGTACGTAATTCATACACGGATGCTCTTATTTATTTATGAATGCACAGTGTAACCAAAAAATTCTTCGTAAATATGAAAAAAATGTGAATTTGCGTGTGAATAAGTGCATACGAACAATTGAAAATTATAACGAAATACTATAACGTAAGATAAGTGAAAATGGGTGCATAAGAAACTTGGGGCACAATTTTCAGAACTTTGAGAGCATCCATCATAAATAAAACGTTATGAAAGGTGTGCGGACAACCTGAAACCCTTGAGGCTTGACTTTGCGGCCGCGAGGCATCGTGCATGGCTCGATTGAAACAGGATCTCTCGCGCGATTGGAATTTTCATTATCCCTGTTTTTCTCCTGTCGTTTGTACGGTTTAGGATCGGCTCGATAGTGTGGTTGTCTA
Organism: Ampulex compressa; assembly: GCA_038496175.1. Lineage (NCBI taxonomy): Eukaryota > Metazoa > Arthropoda > Insecta > Hymenoptera > Ampulicidae > Ampulex > Ampulex compressa. The sequence goes on along the minus strand of JBCFXI010000484.1, from coordinate 16,214 downwards.
AAGAGGGCGAGATAATGACCGGGTGCTTACCGTGTAAACATGAAAACAAATTCTGAATAATTGTAATTCACTTTTGGACCGTGCATTCTTCGATGGTCGATACATCATTTTCCGGCGTGTGTTCGTCTTTGTGTCGATACTCAAAGTATTCTGAAACGTTCTGTAAATAATACATTCCACCAATTTTAGTCAGTAAGACAAGTCGGAATTTTTCATAATTTGAACAGATCGGAATTCTTCATGTCATTTAAACAATTTACGTACCGGTTCTGTATAGAGTGTTCTATTCGATGTTTTATTTGGAATTGTTATTCTGCATTATAAGTAGTTTCAAAGCACATTTTGAGTAAAATTTATATTTCACATTATTAGGGTACTTTTTAAAAGTGAAATAATGAAATGAGCTCGATATAAATAATTTAGCATTGATGTCAACTGGAATTTGGTGGTATAATTTGTTACTTACTCAGTATTGATATGTTATATTTAGACTATATACAATATTATTTCATTATATATACTAATCATCTATTTGAAATGTTGATAAAAAAAAGTGGTTTCAGATACTAAGTCCACAAATATTAACCCCCTTCATTCCCTTCCCAACAGTAATAAATTAATGATGGCTATTGTATGTAAATCACAATATAAACAATTCCTTGTCCTTTATAAGGTATTCTGCTGAAAGCGTGTCATTGCAAAATATGGCGATATTGATTTTAGTAGAACGCCCGTTGTATGCAGAGAAATTGTTTTACCTGCAAATGAGTTTTAATTTCAGTCGACTTGGGTTTATCCGTCAGTGTCTCTTGCTCAGTGTAATTTGGTCGTTGTGGTCCGTGGAGAAGGAGAATATCTTTTTCTTTGTACGTCTGGTCGATCAAATTTACCTTCTGTGGTCTACAACTGCGCATGCGTAAAGAACTTAATGTTGTAACATATTACCTAATAGAGTATACAGAAAGAAAACACACAACCAATATTGTAAAAATTGGAAGAATGCTACTTTATCGTCATTTAATATCCACTCGCTTATAGAGGTATTTACGCATGAAGCAACGTACAAAATTACAAAAAAATGAAAAACCATTAAGTATAGATTGGTGGACGGTGAGTATTGAAAGAGTCTGTCCGTGTTCTATTTTTTCTATATTTATTGGTCTATTATTTTTTAATTTAAGTATCGAAGTCAATCGAATTAAATAAGTTTTAATCTGAAGCGAGAGTCCACACTGTCGTTTTTAGGTGGTATATATACATAATCTGTTGCTATTTAAAACAGGACAGTCATCGGGAAACATTGGCGATGTTACTCGTGGAAATCGGCTGCAAACTTATAGAGTGATTCAGTAACACTTACTTTTTAGTTGCATAAGATTTTAGATGCTCGCGCAATTCCTCGAATTCAGGATAAAATCGTGCCAGAGAAATTACGCTCGCGCAAAATTCTGGCATTGTAGGATCAATGACTGCGACTCGATGACGATGATGAGAATGTCGACGATGACGCTCATGCCGTTTACTCAACTTTCCATGAGCATTTTTCCTGTCGAGCCTTCTGGAAGATCCGCATTTCACGTTCGAATGCTTCAACAATACCGGTAAAGGCATGCTTTTTAGAAATTGTCAAATACAATTGCCATATGAAAATATAATTGTGCGCTGTTAAGTCGCGAAAAGTGCTAACCCTGTATAACGAACATTTTATTTCGATTTCGACACCCTGACCGCAACTCTATTGTTCTTTTTACATAATCAACGTGCCCGTAAAAGAAAAAAAAGTTAGTTATGAGCAATAAATCACTTCACGACCGACAAGTGACGTCTTAATTTACAAGAATCTACGAACTTAGAAGGAAACGGTGTGAAGAGTTAAAACGCATTACATCGTTATTAGACGTTTGAATGAATGTAGCGCACTTGAATAAGAGAAACTAGTATTTGTAGGAAAATAACATACAATTAACTTCACAAAACAGTCGTCATTATCACGACTTTGATCTATCTTTCGAGGAATTCAAAACTAGACAAAAATATCTATACGTAAAATACAATTACACTTAAATCAATGCAAAGACGCTGATTTAACTTCTACACCCAGTACTGTCACTATTTTTTAACAACGCTCTCATCAGTTCATAATGCGATCGTTTGCTCGTTTTCCACTCCAAAACCAAAAAATATAATCCAGTACTGTAACAATGTTATTATTAATGGACCTTGCTCGTACGCTCCCATCCGCCAAAGTTTTCGTTTTGACCCATTGACATATTACCGGATGATCACAATCTTCATTGTCAGTGTCACCAGCCGATTGAAACTGTCGTACACTACGATGCCTCGATTTGAATTTGTCGCAATGGTAACCGTCCTCCGTTGTGCTTAATATCGACTTTAATCCATTCGCCACCAAATCTATCATTACGTAACACACTTCTCTAGCATCTGAAAAAATAATGAAAAGCGACATTCACGTTACGAGACAAAGAACCAAGAAAAATACGACCAACGATTATTAGAAATCCATACCATGATCGTAACAAGACATTTTTCGTTTTTACACAACATCTCTAGACAATATAAAATTCATATACTCAGCATTATCGTAGACAATCTCCTACATTATATGCAATAAACTAAAAATTCTCTCCAGGCTAGTCGGATTACCGATTTAATCGATTTCTTTTTCAACATAAATCGTCGGTCCTTTTCGCAAGTACACGCGGATAGTACACGATCTTCTTATGGCGCGGAATTTTACATGTGCCATGAGTCATACCTATCTTTAGATTAAAGCATAATTACTGGTCGAACGATAAACCGCTTATCACTGTACAGATTCTCGCCTCTTTCCCGTTTTTGTAGCCCCCCCCCCCCTCCCCGCCCTCTACTTCACCCTCGTTACTTACAAGCGCGTGACTTAGGTACGTAATACAGAAGGACTCCGGATAGCATTAGGGCGATCAGGACGAGCCTCTTGAGGCGGAGAATCCATTCTATCAGGCAGAAGGTTGTTCCCTCGGAGTAGCCTGACGAGCAGAGGAGGAAGTCATTCTCCGTGTATTGGCCGAGGAAGTAATTTTCGTTCGGCCAAATGAGAAAGTCATTTTCGGTCGATCCGACGACGCTTTCGCTTACCATCGCCATTCCACGATTTTGTCGCCAAGCATCGTGCTGCGAGCGTCGCGAGGATGATCGGGAATTTCATAACACCCGAGGGACTAACTCATCGATACCCTGGTTGTTTTCGACGGCGCCAATGGGGATAGACATGTTAAAGAGGAGAGTGTAAAAGATTGGGTCAGGAGATTCCACGGTCTGACGTCGATCGCGGAACAAAGTACGGAGCTAGTTTCACCTGCATCGTGTATTATTCCTCGAGGCTCGATCCGTGGATCATGCTCAAGAGTGACTGGACGTAATGAGCCGTTTAAGGTGGCTTTTCCTAGCGACCGGTTTTTTGCGCAGCAGGAACCGAATTTGCGTGAAAACCTTGGCAGGAGCGCGATGGAAAGTATATATTTCGCACTCTTGCCAAGGTTTTTAGGCAAATTCGGTTCGTGCTGCGCAAATGAACGAGTCGCTAGGGAAACTCACATTTATCCAGAACGAATAGCTCTGCAAGATTAAAGGTAGAGGAAATCGTCAGCCTAAAGCGAGCAGTATTGATGAAGTCTACTTTTGAATATATACCGTTGCATGAAAGAAATTCAATTGGGAAGGAATCCGGGAATTATCCGATTCGATCATGTAACATTCGCATTGCGAACGTGGATCGGGAATCGCGTCGACCACAGTTTCCAAGAAGAATCGTCCCCAATCCCGTGGTTCGGTTAAAAATGATTCAACTGCACCGTAATCGTGTAAGATTCATATCTTAGTTTTTTATTATGCTCTGAGTACTTTACAATATAATACAAAGGAAGTGTATATGCGCCGCACGATTTCCTACGATGCGACTGTTGCAGAATGCGCGTACAATAATGCGCACACGGGAGAAAGTATTTGGTACAAGTTAGCGGCAAGAATAGTGCAGGGTGCTGAAGCAAAGGGCTTTGCACTACTACGCGCTGAATTAGTGCCTCTCTAATACACAACATCGACGGACGACTTTTGCTTGCGGAACACTCCGCGCGTATTTCCTTCCACGCACTTGACGAGAGCTCAACGGCGAATTTCTCTAAGGGAAAGCAATCCTTTTTTTTTCCTTTCTTCCAAACACGATACCCGCAGTCGTCGAGCATCGGGGACGTCCCCCGATCGCGAACGTGAATTGGGCGCGACGCACTTCGGACGACCTGTCGGGGGCTCGACCGTAGGATTTTCAGAGCCGCTTCGTTTTTGCTTGTCTCTTTCTTTTTTTTGTGCTTTTATATTTCTTCGTGCTAGCCGCATAAATACCGCGATAAATCTAATCGAGTTAGTTACGGTACGCGGGTCTACATTCTATCGGTGCAGCCGCCACTGTTTTGATGGATTAAGCAAAACTCGATATATAAGTATCGTACTACCACTAACGCAATAATAATATAATATTATATAATATAATAGAATAAAGTACAATACAATACAGTATAATGTGGTAACGCAAGAGTATGCGCGTATGGTCGCGATTGTCTACGCCTAAAGGGAACTCGATCGGTTTCGTGTCGTTTACGAGGAAAGTGGAAGGACCGATTGGGGCGCGAGGTAGGAGGACGTGAGAGAGGGGAGAACGATTAGTTGCAACAATGAACGCCTAATGTAATACTCCGCGGAGGCCTTCGTGCGAGCGTATTTATCGTACGGCACGAGGCCCCCCCTCGATCGCGTATCCGAGCACTCGTAACACGATTAATTCCTCCGGGGTCATACCACGAGTGATATGGGCAATCAATTTGGTCTATATTTACGCTGATTTCGGGGTTCGCTTTAAACGTATCATCGATTCGCGTACACGCGTACAACTACATGAATGAACGACTTTATACAGAGAGTGAGAACGATTGGATGCGCATGATGAAGTGGCGGGAAGAAGAGGAGGGAAGAAACGTGGGGGGTAGGAAGGACTGACGTGGTTAACCGAATTCAAATGTCAAAGCCTCGGCGATATCGATTAGTATCGGGTGTATGACCCGAGAAGGTAAAGAAAGGTTATAAACAGAAGATGGATGTACAGATGATAACAGCCGCGGGGGATTTATTGCCGGGAGAAAGATTCGACGTATTTTCTACGATCCGCACAGGGTTCCTATTTCCGGAGGAATACTATTTCTTTTTCTTTTCCTTATTTTCTTTCTTTCTCGCGAAGCTACTAAGAAGATTCTAATTCGCCATGCTAACGCGACGCGGCCTTCCTTTCCTGCCTGATGCTCGATCGTTCTCTTATACCGCGACGCTCGAATCTGGCGAATGAATAGCGAATGAATAGGAGAAAAACGGTGGGGCTTTCCTTGATCGAAACGTCACCTTGTGAACGCGGAGGATCGACATTACGGCCCCAACGACCCGCGAGTGAAATAACCAAATCGCACTGAAAGGACGCACCCTTACGGTTCTTACGCAAAGGATGCCTTGATTTTGTTTATGGCGTTCGTAAGATGGGTCATCTCGGTGTTCAGCTGAGATACCAAGCCTTCGAGCCTGTCAACGCTATCGAGGACCTCTACGCGCTGCGTGTGCGGATTGTATCTTATCTCGAAAGGTCGGCTCATAGTCGCCACCTGAAAGACAAATATCGACAAATGAGTAAGCGGCAAAATCGAAGTACTCCATAGATCATCGAGAAACAATTCGAGATATAATCGATATTAGAGATATCCGTTCTCTTCGTCAATAAATCAAAGGTGCGCGTAGCAAGAAGGGAGATCTCGATGTGTGCCGTTGAAATCACCGATCGTAAAGGCAAACTCACCCAGCGTCGGAACTTCTCTTTGGCATCTTCGAAGCTCTCAGCGACGAAATAAATTGGTTGATATTCCTGATCTTGATATTTCTGCAAGGCAGTGGTCGATGGCTCGAAAGGTCGGTGCTCGCATTTATCGCTCAGAGCGTGAAGGAGTTCCCCGTACGCCGAGAGGAGACCGGCGCCGTAAGCCTTCACCTCTTTGCCCTCCTTACAAAGTCCAAACTCGACGGTGAACCAATAGATCGTCGATAATTTCTCGATCTCCTCGTCGGAGGCGCCGAGAGATGCGAGGCCAATCTCCTGGGAGAATTGGGCGAAGCCCGGATCGGCGAGTAGCGGCATATGTCCCAAAAGCTCGTGGATGCAGTCCCTGTCGAAGAGAATATTGGTTACAGTTAGACGTTTTCTAATGAATTAAAGATCGCAACGTCGTGATTATTTCTAAACTCTGAATATAAGCATGTGTGTACACGATGCTGTTTCCAAATTTGTGAAGCGAATGAGAATAAAATTTGTGAGCAGAGAGTAGGCACGATTCCTTTGGGAGTTACTGTTTTTGATATTTTTTATGAATTAATGGAAAGCAACATCCGTAAATGTACGTACATTCATGTTATGTTCTGTTTACTAATGCTCGTATTATAATGAGCAAATATGAAACGATAATAAATCAAGCATTTTACATCGCTTAACTCTGTATTATGTAAAAAATAACGGCATCATCGATTTAATCCTATTAGATTCATGCGAAAGTAAATGTTTTAAAACCATGATTAATTTCGCGCTGACTCGACATATCGAATACTGTAAGAGTAACGGGGACTAACGCTATTTAAATATATCAAAACTGTTCCTTGTAAGATATTCATTTTTTTGTAATTATGTCAACTATACTAATAAAAAACGTAAGAAATCAAAATTACTGTCCATGGCGCAAAGTTATACATTTTTAAATCCGAATTTCTTTTTAATTCTCAGAGTAGAGCATGAAGTCCATATCCCCGCCCCCTCCCTCTGACTATGTCAACAATCATAGATCCACAAAAAGGTTGCCTAACAGTAAGTTGACTCTAAATTATCATTCATTCAAGTCATTATATCATTCATATTAAAGTCTCCCTACTCTATCTACGGAAAAATACAACTTTGTGCTATTCGTCGTGTCCATCCACGCGCGCGAATGCTGAAATGGAAGTTTTTTGTTCCGAAGAGGCGCCGATAAGAGCGTAAGGTCAATCGAGCGAAATTGAATAATATCATAAAGACCTTATATCAACTTATCCGTTGCGAAACTTAAATAATGTGATCCCCCTGAAATCTCGCACGAGCTTTCCCCGCGTTGGCGCGGAATTTCACCGACCCCCTTATCGCCTCCTTTTAACACCCAATTACGCTGGCAAAAGTTTCGTCCGCTATCGGCAATTAATGTATTGCGTACCAAAAATAATTGACGGTAATACGGTCGATAAGCGATTCGAAGAGAAAATAATCATTGCATGTGCATTAAACAAATCGGCCCGATAACCAAGACTTCGTACCCTGGCGATGAAGAGGAAAGAGGTGGAAGCGAGGTGGGAGGGAGCTATTACAAAATTTCGGCATTATCCTTTCGCCAAAATTGCGCCACGTATGGCGTATGTCCGCGATTAGGGTATTTACCCGACTTCGATTAATCTTGGCTATCCGATGGAAAAAATTCATAAATAAAGTCACGCACGTTATCGTGCAAGCAGAGGTAGTCGATAATAATTGTTGGAGCCACCAAGAACCTAGGGGTGGGAGAGGAGGGATGAGAATCACCGAACTTCGTTCTGGCATCGAGATCCGTTTAATGTCGTGGAATCGAGTTAAAGCGAGAACGGTCTTCCGTGAAGGAACGATGTTCCAGGGGCCGCTCGGTTCCTCAAAATCGAGAAATTCGATGTGGATCGAAGGCCGGCCCCATGGAGAAACGAGTATGCAACTGTGGAACTAAATTATCAACGCCATCGTGTCGTTAAAAGCCAATTAGAGTTCCATTACGAGCTTAGAGAGCCACGGTAAATTCTATTACCATCGTTCTCTGTGTTCCGAGAGGCTGCTGGCGTCATAACGCAATATCGATTGCCTTGTAATTTGGCAGAAAAAGCACGGCGCTACGCGGACGAATTGGACGGCTGTTCGACGATCTTTAAGACACCGTTAACCTTACGATTTCGCATGCCACATTGAGATATCCCACGATAGAATTACAAATATATATTCCGCGCGGAACATTTATTTAACTGTCAACTACTCGACGACCTAACGTCCGCAATGAGGAAAATCTACCGCGTACTCTTGTCAATTCTAATATATCCCTCTTTCTGGCACGACTATTTGAGTAACCCAAAATCCAAAACAATTAATTCCACTTTATAAATAGCTCAGCATTTCAGTGCCAAAGCATCCGATCAAAGCTAGACTCTTTCTATTTGAAATCAAATTTATTGATAATTAAGCTTTCGATTTTTTTTAAATGCCGATCAAGTTAACCACGTACTCTGCAATTAATTATTCGACTAATGCAATTCTCAAGTACTTATAAGAACTTAGATAATTACTCTCTTTCATGCATGCAAGTATTCATATACCAAATATTAAAAAAACCGTATCGGTTTACTCTCCATCGTCCGATTCATCCAATTAATCCATTCGAAGAACGCGCAACTCGGGTAAAGACAAGCATACTCGACCGACGCATAATGGCATTGAGAAAAAACTGTGCTTCGCACTTACGGTTCCGGGGTGTGGTACGGGCTGTTTATGTGACGAACGTATTGCGTGCTCTGGAAGACTCGGAATGCAAGGCTGGAGAGGAAGTCCCTGGCCGTGAGCAAACCGGCGGCCGGGCGCAGAGTGAAGCCCGTGTTCTTCTTGAGGAACTCGCTGACCTCCTGCAGCTGCGGTATGCGATGAGGCTCGAAGATCTTCTCCTCCTGGAGCTTCTTGAATACGCACTGATACTCCACGCAGGCGTGCTTCGGCACGAGATCGACGACCGTGTTGAAGACGCGGCTCCAGGTCTCGTTCTCCGTCTCGGTGTAAGGGATGCTGGGTATGGGGTCGCCGTACTTGTAAGCAAACGCGATCTCGGCTATGATCTTCCTGCGTGCACGGTACTCCTTGTCCGCGAATCCAGGATGGTTCATGTCGAGGTCGGGCTCGTACTTGGTCATCAGGTGATTGCAGTTGTCCAGATCGGCGGCGTGCCGGGGGAACCAGGGATCCTTGATGCTCACGGAATTGTCAGCCAGGAGAGTAACGCCGTCGAGGGCGGCGCTCTGTCTCAGATTTCTGATCAGCTGTAGCAGGCTCTGGCGCGTCATGTCGACCTTGACGAGAACGTCGAACTGCAGGCCCTCCTTCTTCGAGGGGCGCGACTCCACGTGGGTGACCGTGCCCTTGAAGTTTTCGATGGTCTTCAGAATCCTGGCGAGCGAGCCTATTCCCTCGCGCAGGCGCAGTACCAGCGCGGCCTTTTGCACGCTGTTCTCGCTCTCCGGGCATTCGGCTATGGTTTTCGCCAGCACGACTTCCTCCTCGGTTAGACCAGAGTCTGCGAAAGATAAACGTATCCTCTTTGCTTACGTTTCGGATATAAATCGTTCGGGCTAGAGTATGAGACTGATGTGCTGCATGATTTGGATCGAGATGCGCTATCCGTGAGATTGTTGGTCGTAGGATTTCAGTAAAAAAGTGGAACTTTTGTTGGAATACGAATATTGTATCGATGTTTATACTTCTTTTTCTTCTTTTGGATTATTTTAAGAAATATTCTAAAGAAATGGATTGTCCACTAGGATTCTACTGCCTCATAAATGTAGTATTGATCAATTATATTGTAATTCACACGAGACACGGTGTTCCTTTCATACTGCTTATTTAATTCTCTCGAAGTTTACTTTAGTCATATACCGTGTAGCCTAAATATATTCTACTCGTAGAAATCAGACATCTCGGTTCATCCACGTTACCCCGCGAATCGAATATCCCAATTCGCCCACGCAAAGTGCGGAACGAACAAAGTACCGTAGGGTAAAAAAGGACAAACCTCCTCCTTCGAACGTTCTCTTGATATCGATTTTCTTATAGCGGAAAAGTGGATAGCGTAATGTTCCTTGAAAATATCCCAATGGGAGTCGATCGACGATGAAGGATAAATCGGAAGATGGCAAAATCCGAGTGGGTCCTTTATGTACCGGTGGAAAAATTTTACGAGATTGTGCGGTAATAATCGAGCAATTCAAAGTCCATTTCCGCAAAGGTGCACTTTGATGTCGGGTCAGGGGGGGGAGCGCGGCTTTCTCGGGCGATAGTTGAAAGCGTGGAGAGGAATAAAGTACCCCCTGGCCTAGTCATTGTCGCCGTCGGACGTGACGGGACCGCGAGCGCAAAAGGAAAGGGCGAAAAAGGAATGACCTTATAATACACTTAACGCGCCGTAGTTGCACGGAGGAGGCGTCGACATGGCCGAGAAAAGCCGCCTTAATACGATTCTAAATGCTCAAAGCAGGAAGGAAATGATGAAAGCTGAAAAAAGAGGCGGAGGAGAGTGGTGGGCGTAATTCAGACGAGAGTTGGCAGCTACTTGGCAGGAATCGACGTGAAAAGTTACGGCGTACCTGTTGACCCATTCGCGATACGTGTAACGTTATCGAAACGAGAAGTTTACGTCATTGGAGCATGATATAGAATCAAGAAAGGCGTCATAGTAACGTGGAAATAACTGAGAAGTATCGATGAAGCAATACCTTTGGCGCTCTTGATTCGAAAATTCAAAGAAGGAGATTAACGTAGCATATCACGATTTTCTGCTGATTTACTTTGGATGGTAAACGTTGGAACGCATGGATGTTTCTTTTCATTGAACGCATATCATATAACAATCTTATTGTTTTGCTTTGTATAAAAAAGGTGGGAGTCTGGTGTGTTTCTAAATCAAGTTCGATGACGGCGGTCATGGGAGATATATATTTAAAAATAACGATTGTCTTTAAGCAAAAGTATTTACCATCGTCGTACTCCTCGTCCGCTTTTCCATCGCTGTCCGACGAGGCTTCCGCTTTAGCTTCTGGAAGTCACAAGTAAACGCATGCTCATGCCAAATGCAACGTGTAACGATCTAACTACGATTCTTTTAACGACTCAAACTATAGAAGTATCTTAACAGATAAACTTGTACGCATAAAACATTTTAAATCACATACGATACTCGTGTTCATGCCAATTTTAACGCTCTGCGAGTCAGAACTCGGCGGACGATCGTAAAAGTTTAACGACTGTTGATTTTCGAGAAAATATTACAAACCTCCTTTTTTAGCCGCGCATACCAGCGACTCCACCTGTTCATCATCGCTCGACGAAGCGTCGATGTAACGACCAGCGTCCTCCTCCGACGAATCCTGAACGCCTATCATCGCTTGATCAGCGCTGGTGTCTGTTTATTGATAAAAGAAACACATCGTGCAACAACAATAAGCGAGCTCTACGTGCAATTCTACAAGTCTATGCAGGACGATTCTCAATTTTAAGGTGGCTTTTCCTAGCGACCAGTTTTTCGCGCAGCAGGAACCGAATTATCCTAAAAACGTTGGCAGGAGCGCGATGGAAGGTATATATTTTGCACTCTCGCCAACGTTTTTAGGCAAATTCAAATCCTGCTGCACAAAAAACCGAACGCTCAGAAAATCCACATTTAAGAAAGAATATTTAGTTCTGCGTTACGCTTCCCGCCAGAACGATTTTCGATAATTCATCCTTGACACCAGATAAGTTGCATGCTTCTCACATTGCTGTGATTAACCCTCGCACGGTGAATGCAGAGCTATTTTAACCATGAAATTTTCATGTACCACCACCAACTACTCCTCCGCAAAATAATTTATATAGTTATTGCGTTCTACGATATATTTTCACGAATAACTAATTTACTTTTTAAATTTCATTTATAATTCTATGATTTCTCATAATATTTTTTTTTTTTTCTTTTAGATGAAATATCAAACGATGGAGCAGTACTTTGCACCAGATGATTAAATCAAACAAACTCTTTAGTTTTATTCATTTTTTTTATAGTATCATAAGATTCTTGATATTTTGAATGAAAGTTCTCATTGCAAAGTTGCTAGAAACAAGTTCTTTTGCATAGATTGAATTGACATAGCGTTTGCCGTCCGCGTTGCTCGAAGCATATGCCATCCGAGGGTTAATGGTATAGTGTCATCGGCATGAAGAATAGTACTAACGATAACCATTCTCGATCGTTGAAACTTTCACATAGATAACATTTTATTTAATAACAAACAGATGACACACTATGCGATTGGCGAGTTTGACGTGTACGCAGAATAATGCTCCTGACAGGAAACGTATTATTTAGAATTAACTGAAGTGGCGGATCTACGTTTTTGAAGGCTCGAAGCTGTTTTTTTTTTCGAAAGAGATACTCGTATAAAAAATATGTCACTTTATTACACGTTTCGTTGATAAAGCTAACTTTTTTATTGCATCGTTTTGTTTCACGACGAGTTTTTGTTTCACACGCCGTGGCCCTAAAGATTGAATTACACGATCACCGTGTTAGATCCGCCACTAACTTCGGACGATAAAAAGGGGGATATACGGGATACAACGTGAAGACAAACAAGATAATCGTCGTTTCAATCCATGCCAATATCCATGAAGGAGCACTTACCGTTCGCGCGTTGTCGAGCCTCCTCTAGTACGCTTTGTTTGGTTTGCTTGACAACCAACGTCTCGAAACGGGCGTCGTCCACGAGTGACCGCCGTCTCGCCGGATATCCATTCTGCAAACAACAAGGTAGAAATCCGCTGAGTACAAAATCAAAACTGTCTGACCGACGTTTGAACCGCTTATTTCTCGTACCGATTAGCTCCACGAAGGAAAATGTGAAGAAAATGAATGAAGTCTTATATAGTGAATATTAATATAGTCAATTGTCCAATGTGCACCATTGGATGAAAAAATTAACTAGACAAAGTTTCACGAACTTTTGAACTGTATTATTGCAACGATTTACTTCAGAATGCAGTTTTACAAATTGTTGTCATTTGGCGATGTAAAGTCTAATTATTAAGTAATTGATTTTAAATATAGAAAGTTGTATTAATTAAGGGCCTTGATATTAACGTTCTAAAGAATCCTAAAACCACAGTTCATTACTTCCGCACGTGAACGACTCGTGTAACTCTGAAGTCTGCAATACTACGAAATTCTAGCACTAAAATCTAAGTGATAAGAGAGAGTATCACGCGTTGGCATCATGCCTCCGACCGTTCGTTATTTAAGGTTGAAGAATATCGAAGAACGAAATAATAGAGTAACTGTATCTATACGTAATGTAAAGCGAAGTGGAATTGTGTAATGGATCTAACCGCAGTTTTTAAACATTATACATATCTACAAAAAGGCAAAAGGGTAAAGAAAGAGAGAGAGAGAGAATAAATAAATCCATTTGATCTTTCCTCTACCGTAACAAAATGATGAATACTTTCTCAAAATACGTTGCTATAAATTTAGGAAATTTTTATACGAAATTGTATAAAAATGATCGTAACAGCTTTGACAAATATATCAAAACTTGGAACATATCGATAAGTCGAATCACGGAGAAGGTCGTATCGAAAGGACGGAGGATCAATTTCCTTTACCACCGTAACCCCAGATTTCCTCCCTCGACTTCGTCGCGCGAAAATCGGGACAAAAGCGGAGCCAACCGTCCGGAATCGGTCAGAGAAGAACGTCGCGCAACTCGGATAACGAGCAGAGAACACGGAAATTACTCTTCACCGACATCCATTCGGTTGCAGTTGAAGGATCGGAAATGAATTAATGCTTCACGGATTACGATGCTTTTTGAAGCCCCATGTCAAGTGACGTGCGCGTAAAAAAGCGATCACGATAGCAAACCGTGGTCGTCCATAACGCGCAAAACCACAAAGATAAAAATCATAACCGGTACATGATACATTTAACGAGCCAGCCTGTCGTCGGGTTATATAAAACTTTGCAGAATAATGGTACAGAGATAGACCATTGGCGGTTTCTTTGCAGAAAATCCTCGTACCACGTTATGTAACGGTACATCAGCACATTGTATTGTACGTTTTGTCGAGGCAAATATTTTGAGTCGCTTTAACTTTGTCCTGAAAAATTTTTCGATGACAAAAGGTACTGTCGAGAAACACGGTCGTTACTCGGTACCGTTCAAATTCTTAACGGCCGCTTTTCCACGGCACACTTGCATTTTCAAGCAAAGCGGTTGGCACGGTTTAGAGAAAACGTTTAGCAATCCCTTAACAACGCGCACAGCGAAGTGGGCCAAGTACTTTGCGATCCAGTAGACGACCGATGACCGTGCCACGAGAATTACATCACGAACTGATTACGCTCAACACTAATTTAGGAGTACCGACATGGGAGACATGAAATCGCCCCCAAAAAAAAAAGATCTGTTCGTCGGTCTACATGTTATATCATCGTCTAAAAGCCTCCAGACATTCGCACATTTCCGGATATTATTCAAATATCTTCCTAATACAGTTTTGCATCGTGGAGATGTCGTACTATTTTACAAGGGTAAGATTAATATCGAAAGATGTAAGCAATATTCATTTAACAAATAATATTGGTCAAACTGTTATAATCTTAGCGGAATTAGTGATTATAGTATTGATAGGCTATTCATCTGAATTTACTAATTCTAGGCCGTTACAGACGTGCCATCACAGTCCTTTAATTCGATTGAAATATACCGTATATTTTCTTGTTAATAGGATAAAGCATAGAATATTTTGTAAACGATATCTGTAAATAAAGACTACGAGCAACCGACCGACGAAGGAACCGTAGGAATGTCGTTTCTGACCTTGTGAAATCGTAAAAGCCTATGTGCACAAATGCAGAAGAAGTAGCCTCGACTCAACGAGTCGAGCAATTATCGATCGCGCTAGGAAGGAATCGCAGAAATTCAACAGGATCTTTCGATCTAAATACGTACTGTACACAATATTCTTACATATTCTCTCCTTCTCTGATTTAGCTTAAACTAAGGAGCAACAGCGTTAATCCTTATAGCATAGTTTGTGCTATTTGTGAGAAACGATGGACGAAGAGAATGATCCTTGCAGAAGTTACGACATTGAGAAAAACACTGCAGGTTAGCAAAATCCGCCAGAGTTTGATCGTTATTCAGCTCTAGAAATGATGCGAGTAAAACATAATACTTACAATACGTTACTGTACAAATCGTGAATTTAACACCTATTAGTCATGCAGATATAATCGGCAAGTTCGTACAAAATTCTTCAAAATCGACGAATTCGTTCCTCACTTCAAATCATTGTTCGGAATTGAATTCTGCGCGAGGATATGAAAATCACGTCGGCCAAGTGGGGGATAAACGAGTACGGGGTCATCTAAAGAACGGATTAAGAATTTATATCGCCCACACGTTCCTAACAGATAAGCCGATGAGTAATTCCATTGGGTTACATGAAATTCTCCCCCCCCCGAGAACCCACTTTTAATCGTCATCCGCGTTCCTTCGAAAACCGTATCGTCGTCGAGCGTCGCGGCGACAACGGTACTGGGAGAAAAAAAAAGGAAAAAAACTGCAAAAATACCGACGACACGTCCGTTACGCAGTCCTCGCGAGCGCACGATAAATATCGATCATTAGCATCAACCTGCCGTGATTTTTTTTCCCCTCCCCACCTCCCAGATCGATATAATTTGCTCTATTTCAAAGAAGCGAGGCTATTTAAAACGGACCATTAGCATAGTGGATCTCCCCGTAGATCGGCGCGCAAATAAGCTTCGAGATAATTGCACGAGCCCTGATAATGCTGCGAGAGATCGTTCGAGCGCTCGATAAATCGTATAGGCGGCGAGCCTCCAAAGGCAAATAACGGGGGTACGGAACAGCGTTCAGGGACTCTTCGACACTTTTACAATCACTCCGCTCTCATATTTTTAACATATTCATAATTATTATGCGGGAGCCGAGGCCGATCGATTTTGCAACCGTGAAGCCCGATACCGGCCGAGCTGACAGCCTTTCATGAAGAGAGTTTAGAGCTCATTGAGCGATTTTATAACGGACCTGCCGATCGGATATTGCACGATACCCGATATTGCAACGATACGAACTTCGTTGGTTTTCGCGTACGAGAAACCGATATACCGCTGAGGAGAGGCTCGTTTGTTAACACTGGTACTATGAGCTGCTATTCTGATATGTTTATTTGTGTTATTGTATATTTCAGAAAAAAAAAAATATATATA